>VDFB02292947.1:0-37418 GCA_007258455.2 Sequoia sempervirens | reverse complement strand
TAAGAAAGTATAGTATCCTTTAGTGTTCACCTTTGAAGTGCAATTCACCACCACCAAGCCAATAATTAATTGAAATTTCACACCATCGAAGAAGATTGAACAAGACACAATTTTACAACAACTGTCAGCCAAATATACCAACATGTCTAAAAGAATGAAATAAATAACTCCTAATGAATATACATGAGTTATATGACATTCAAATTGAACAATCCAATTGAACAATCAAATTGGAAAATCCAATTAAACATTCCAATTGAACAATAACTCTGAATAATCAAATTGAACAATCCAATTGAACAATCCAATTGATCAATCCAATTGCACAATCCAAATGAACAATGCAATAGAACAATAACTTTTAACAATGCAATTGAACAATCCAATTGAACAATCAAATTGAACCATCTAATTGAACAATCAATTTCAACAATCAAATTGAACATCTATACATGAGTTATATATATATATATATATATTATACCTTTTACATCTTTAGCTCTTAGAGAAGATTGGGTGTAACAATCACATTCTATGGAACATAAATGCATTGACATCCATAAACAATACAAGTTGAAACCCCAAATATTGAGTTACAAGGTGGTGGATGACAAACATTTACAGTGCATACAACTGATATATATTCCCAGACATATAGAATAAAAAAAACACCTTGAAATTGAACTGAAATGTCTTGACATTCATAAATAGTGTAAGTTGAAACCCCAGTTATTGAGTTACAGGTTATTGTGACAAACATTGACATCGCATACAACATATTTGCATTCCATGGCATAAAGAATTTAAATGAAAAACCCAATGTGAACAACATCAGTGTGAAACCCTAGATATTTATAGATTTGTGGAAAATATATGCATATCATACAAGAGATTGGAATTTATATGTGTGTGTGTGTGTATATATATATACATACATACATACATACACATTATATATATATTTGTTAGTTTTAATATATATAGGCACTGGTACAGGCCTAGTGAGGTAAAAAAACCTCACCTGAAAGAGAAAGGGAGCTTTTGAGAGTGTAGATTTGAACAATGAAATGTGCAAAGCCCAAGAATGAATCATGGAGAGTCAAACATGTATGGGTGTGTAATCAAACAAACACTCCAGAATAAATGCAAACAAAAGGAATGACAATGAGTGGGATATGGGAGAATTTGCAACATTGAATGGACCTTGATCTTTGAATTATGTGCTTGTCAATCTAAGTAAGTGCAAAGGGATGCATAAGGCAAGTTTCCCAGTGGAGGTAACAAAGGAGGCGACGAGCGATTACTGCTCTAAACCGGTCGCTTAGGGTGGGGAAAGGTAGTAATTATATACATCAATTGCTTACTCAACAACACATTCCCTCTTGTACAATACATCAGATTGAATGAGCAAAATCCAAACAAAAAGCATTAATACAATCAAGGGTTTTATCATGAATGTAAAGCCCGATCATTTTGAACACCTTGACCGAATGTCAATCCTACGTGGTCTGTTCTGAGCCAATCAAAGAAGCAAAATGTGAACCGCTAGTAGTTGGACTGTTGCGACCATTCTTGTGTGGAAGGTGAATAGACTGTGAGGAAAAAAAATTCTGCTCAGGCAATGGCGGATGACGAAGTACAGTGAGTGATAACGAAGTGTTGCTCGTTTTGAACATGAATTGTTTTGAGTGAATACATTGGATGTTTTCTAAGAGCATTTCTATACAAGGTTGATCAGGAAATTATGATGATGTAAATTGACATCAGAAGAGAAATTTGTACTTTGTATGTAATCTTGTTTACTGTAATACAAAGAGGCTTTTCTTGGTGTGGTGGGTTTTTTCTCCCATAAGGGTTTTCCCACGTAAATCTGGTGTCCAAATTGTGTATGTTGATTTCTCTATTTCTGTTATTTCTTTCATGAGTATCTTAATTGAACTATAATTGCAAAATTTAAAGTCACCTCTGCATTCTTCCCTAAGGTTTTGACATTAGGAGAGTTTGTTCCACACCTAATCTTTCCTTACAGTTACTACAAGGGACATTCACTTCCTTGAATAGATAGTCCTTGTGACAAGGTTTAACACTTGTCAACTATGAGATCATGAGCATCACAAAAGGCAGAGAAAAGAACTCTTGTGACAACCACCATTTTCCATGATAGTCACAGTTCAAAATAAGAATAACAAGGTTCAGTCCTTGAGGGTTTTGATGGGGTTTGAAAAGTATGGGAACAAGTTTCAACAACCATAGATAAAGTGCACAATTTTCTCATAGACATTGTTGTTGAAGGCATCAACTATTGTCTTTGAAATTTATTGTTCAACTCACAAAATTTAATATTTATTCAAGTCACAAATGAAGGAGTGAGGTTCAAAGTAGGTAGGAGGTATTTTGAAATATTTAAATACATTCTTGAGTATAGTGAGAAAAAAGTGAGTTGTAGCTTGCCAGATTGTGAAGAACACATCAAAACTAATATGTTATCCATCAGTAGCATATAGTTTATAGTCAAAGATCTGCTACCCCACTTCCCTCTATCACTACAAAATTCTAATGTAGCAAACAACATGGCTAAAATGAAAACTAAAGATGATTAGGATTCATGGAAGAAATATAATATTCAATAATGCATGCTTTAAGTCAAGGTGCCTACAACAAATGAAAATTGGTTGAAGAAGGATGGCAGTACAACTACTATAGTTGAAATGCAAGATGTGATGATTAGCATAGATCTAATGCTATTCTTAGATTACAAGGTAAAAGAGAGGTTTATCATTATTGGTAACTAATTTGTTTTATCATTCCCACCAAGGTATTCCTTTTAATTAGTAGACAAATGTAAAGTTTATCTATATCTATGTCTATCTGCGTGACGTTATGAAAGACAATGCTTGAAAATAGCCATTAGTTTGATGTGTCTATCAAAATGATAAGCATCTAGAAGTTTAAGATATATACTCAAACCAACATACTATGACTGTATACATATATGAAAGGGAAGAGAGTTAATGATAGGGAAAATAGATTGCAAGTCTCACATCCAATGTACAAAATAGTAGAGGATAGTTATTAGAAAAGGACAGTGCATGATAAATCCACAAAGGTAATATTACAGTCCATGGAAAGTTACCAATGTATTTGCAAGGCTGATCATAAGAATGTACCCATGGTCTTAATTCTCATTCATGAATGGTGATAGTCGTCAATGGTGGCAGCCAAGGACAAGGATAGTCAAGTCAAGAGGATTATAGATAGTACCTTGTCAATGAAATTAGTAGCCTAATGATGATTTGAGATAGTTGTTAGCTTAGTGGAGTACTACAAATGGCTCCAATAACTTAGTTTCACTTTACAAAGACATGAATCATGAGAAGATGAAAAATCTTGGCATGGAAGTAAACAATATCTCATTGAATTTGTGATATCATTGTTGAATAAGCAAGATCTAAACATTCAGAAGTGTTTTGCGGAGCTAATTGTGGTGATGGCCTCTTAGGGCTATATTATGGAATGCAATGATTGTAGGGGCAGACCTAGTGAATATCTCGATACCATGAAAAGAAATGTTGTGCATAGGTGGAAACTCATAAAATTATTCAAGGAAAGAATAATGAGGAACTTAATGCAACAAAGGAGTAGTGTTTTCTATCACAACTCAAAAGGTGGGATGGTACTATAGTAGTAGAGAAATGTCAATACAGAGCCATCCAATGGAGGTTATGTGCAAATTGAACATGTGTAAAGGTATTTAGAGTAGGTCTTTATGACAAAGTTTTAAATGTGCATAGACTCAGTCATGATAAAGATATGAAGCAATTGGGTGTTTTGAGGAAATAATCAAGTAACAATAGCAAGATAGCAATGCACAGGAGAATGGATAAGTAGTCAAAAAGAAAGATAGTGGTAAGAGCATAAAGGACTAACAAAGATCAGCATTAAAGAGTTTTAGGACATAAAACATGTGTCATTTTTTAGTCCTTAAAAATCTCATAAACATTTCCTATTAGGAGGTTTGAAGAATTCTCCAAAAGTTGGGAGTTAAATGGGAAGTTGTAACTCTTTTCATGCACCTATAAACAGTTGCAAGCATATAGAGTAGTCTGTTGAGTTGTGTAACAGTTAGTAAGAATGTAGGAGGCAGTCTTGACCAAGTTTGAAGCTTTCCCAAGAATCTAGGAGTTGTTTTAAGAGCCTTAATGGTGGACAAGTTCAAGGGAATACTCATTCTTCATTCCAACACCTTTTCGGAGCACTTTTGAGGGTTACAAAATAGGGTTTTTAGTTCTGGACGACCAAGGGAGGTTTGACTTAGCATGTTGATGCAAACACTTCTCTTTCTTTCTCAACACATGTTCCTATCATCATGCAACTATTAAGAAGCGTAAAATCAAGCTTTAGGGGTAGTTTTAATAAGTTAGTTCTTTTTCTCTCTAGTTTTGTATTGTAACTCTCTTGAATATTCTTTCAAGTTGGAGTAGCAAATGAAACTCCATTTTTAGGCTTATATAGCTATGTAAACACTTTTTTTATCAATAAAGTTTAAGCATTTTGGCCTTCTCAAAAGATGCTTCATTGTGTGCAATGTATTGATTAATGCATATTTATGTGATTTATGATCATTATTTTGATGCTTGTCTCATTTCAACACCTTGAGGTAGAAAAACATATGTTTTTGCAAGTTGTAAGTTGTTTAGTGGTTCAAACAGCCACTTAAGTTGTGAAAAAATAGCTTTTTTCCTTCAAAATTGTTAGAAAACCAAACCTCCTTGCAAAACACTAATGCATTGTGTAGTGCCCCTCCATTCTCACTGTGGATGTGTAGGTAGTTTGGCTTCAGAAATTGGAGATGAAGGTAAATAATAGGGATATTTAAGGTATGTCTTAATGATGTTAAGTAGTTGATGATGTATAGTATGAATTTATGGACTATTATGTGATTATCTTGTGACTGCTCTTATCATTGGTTATTAGGTGATGTTTTTACTGATGTGTTGGGTGAAAGGGATAGTGTCGCATCACTCACTTGTGAGTACCCTGCGACACTACGATTCCCTTTCATGGTGTGACTATTTATATGGATATATATGCATGATCGTTTTGTGTGTTGCAGGTTGCAAATACTAGGCATCAACTCCACCTAAATTAGTAGGTCTAAGCATGCCTTAAACCCAAGTTGATAGTGTGTGCAAGTGTTTTAATAAATAAAAATGCAAGGAAAACATAAAACCAAGAAAATATTAAAACAAAAATAGACACTCAGATTAGGGCCAAGACAAAGCTCAAACCTACAAGAAACCCATGAAATTGAAGTCCTCTTTGAGCTTGATGGAGAGATTTCCCCTTTAATGTTGTTGGATGTATGAGCTCTATGTTGATTCCAACAACATAACAGCTTGTTTTTGCTTGATTTGGATGCAAAATGATGAAGTTTAGCTATGGATACAAGATGGTGGTGTGAGAGTGGAAATCTTGAGTGCTTGAGATGGTTGAATGGTTGTGTAGTGAATGTAATGAATGAATGCCAAAAATGACTAAGTGTTGTCATTTAGCCAAGGGAGATGGGAATGGATAGTGGAGATTGAGGAAAGGATTAGATCAAGGTTGAGGCATCTCAACCCACAAGATGATGACACTTGTCATCATGTTGATGCATGAAACAAGATAGGAGTACTTGGTAGGTACCATAGGTAATGGATGTGACAAAAGGGAATTAAAAATTCCCTTATAATCCCCATGCGGATGGTAAAAGGAGTTAAAAATTCCTTGGGGATGGGAGAGGAATTAAAAATTCATCCAAGTACCTTGGGAAAATAAAATGAAATTAAAAATTCCATATGGGCATGGGTAGTACTTATTAGGGTTGACCAAGGGGTTTGATTAGGCTAGATAATCAATGGATTAGAATGTGCAAGTGAGGGATTAGGTAGGTGATTATGTGGGTGATGATGTTTAAGGATCCACTTGCATACTATGGAGGATGTGACACCTTCCTAATCATGTGCACATCTTTAACCAAGGATTATGCAAATTAATCATAATTAGAAGAAGGTTATGAAGGATGTGACTAAGTGAGAGAAAGTGGGGGGAGAATTAAAAATTTAATTTAATTTCCATGAGGTGAGTGACTAAATTAAATAAATTAGTCCATTTATTTAATTTAGAGAGGAAAAGGGGTAAGGTTATAAAGTACTTAATTAAATAATTAAATACCTTAGCAAATCTTAGGGAAACAATGAATGCTAATTAAATAATAATAAAATTATTTAACTAATGTGGATGGGAAGGTGGAATAGATGAAATAATGATAAATTTGACCAAATATAAATGGTCAAATTTAAGTGTCTACAGATAGAAAGTAATAATGTGTGCTCTGAATCTTCAATGTGACTAAGATTGTGACAAGAAGTGACAAATAAAATAATAATCAAAACCCTACTTGAGTAAAAACACAATTCTTGGTCCCAAACTTATGACATGAAATTTTTGGGAGGGAGTGGGGTATATTTCTTAAGAGACCTTCATTGGAAGATATTTCTTCAAACGAAGGTCCTTCGCTCGAAGGTCTTTACACAAACACCTTCAATCAAATATGGACCTTCAGTCGAAGGTCTCTTCGATCAAAGGTTCTCCTTAATTTAAATAATAATAATAATAATACCTTCAAGTGAAGATACCTTTGATCGAAGGCATTATTTTATTATTATTTTTAGATATATCAACCGACAAACTCATTTGTCAGTTCATTTTAGCAGAACTAACAAATTGAGTTGTGATTCACACTGTGAGGGAGGGACAAGTGCAAGGAAGCCTAGTATTACACCTCCATGTTTACAAAGGAGACTAGTTTGAACAAAGGGGCATAGGACAGGTTTGAGCAAAGGTCTACAGGTAAGTGTCATCCCTCTAAAATCACTATTCAATCACTATCAAGGTTCAACATATATGTGGATATATCACTAGATTCTTTGAAGTTTATGTGGCCAAAGGATTGAATGAATGTATCCTATTGATTTTATTTTCCTACTATTGTCGTTGTCACTTCATTAATGTAGGTTTATAAACCTTATGAAACCCTAATGTACATAAAACCTAAGGCAGGTGCAAAACATTAGGGGACCAAAAATTGGCCACTCCACTTTTTCATGTTGAAATAGCGAAAATGTGAGTGCATTATAAGAAAATGTGCTCGCATTATGGGTTAGTAGTGATTGAGCCTAGGCTCGGTCATTACCAATCCAAAACACAAGTGTGTTATAACACGCTCACATTATGGTTTAATTTCAAAAAAATGAGCACATTATAATACACTAATGCATTTTGTGAAAGCTTTCACAAAACGTGAGTGCATTATAATGCACTCACATTTTTTTCTGCATTGAAAAAAAAAATCTCTTTTTATTTTCCTCTTTCTTCTTCTTATCTTTTAGTGAAACTATATACATGAAATATACATTTAAGTATAATTTGACATTTACATATGGAAATCTACTTTCTTATACTTTAAGTTATATTTCACGTATATAGTTTTGGGATGTTTGAGAGTGGTTTCAGACCACTAGGAGTTATAACATTTGCAAATTCTAGTTTTTGGAAGATCTTATAATTTTTGACTAGTCAAATTACAACAATCAACATGTAAAATCTCAATAATCAGGAGGTTAACTTTTTGTAATCAACAAGTTGTACCATCTCTCTCTCACTCACTCAAATTTTTTATTCCTTATGCTATAGACCTCTCTCACACTCTCTGCTTCCCTCTCTACTTCTCTTTATCTTGTTATACTCTCTCTCTCTCTCTTCACCCACCTTCCCTCTCTACTTATCTCTATCTAACCTATCCCTCTTTTCCTCTCTCTCACCCTCCCTCCTCTCTCTCAATCTCTCCACCTTCCTCCTTCTCCCCCTCTATCTCTCTCTCATTCTCTACATCTCACTTCTATCTCCCTTCGTCCCTCCATCCCTCGCTCCTTCCCTCTCTAGGTGTTGCCACAATAATGGGTTACACTTTCTAGGACATCCTGATTTTTGTTGAAATCACATATTTTTAGAAAATATAATGATTTAAGCATTGAAAGGTTCCATTTAAAGGATTCTAATTAAACAGGGTATGATCAAACCCCCTTGGATATAACCTCGCTAATTTTAAACCATACCTATAATGAAGTCTCCTCTACAACTATCAAAATGTTGATAAAAAACCACTTTTGATTTACCTTTTGGGAGATCAAATGAAATCATTTAAAATTTATATTTTGTAAGTATTTAGTCTTTATTATAAGCTTCCCGAAAAGTATAACTTTAAATATATTTAATTTGATTATTATATTTATTTTTTATTTCTTGTGAATGTGGGTTTTTTCACCAAAAATCAAGCTCTTTGTTCTGCACATGTGGAAAAATAGTAGTTTATCAAAAAAATATCTATGTGCTTGGTATTGATGTCCTTGATCCAACAAAAAAAAAAATTGTATTTCAATACATACAAAAAAGTTGTGTTATACAATGTACACCTATGTCTAAATTGTAATTTGTTTGACTTCAAAACTTGATTGAGGAAAAAAATATTAAATAAAACACTATGAAACCAAATTAAGGAGATAGATCATAGTTAAAAATATAAATTCAAAAAAAATATAATTTTATCCTTCATAGAAAATAAGTTATGTGTTATACAGTAAACATCGCTCTTTAAAAATGTTGTTTACTATTAAAAACTAGTTATCGAAGGAGATGGAAAAAGAAATGCAATTTGATTCCAAAATTTTTAAAATATATATATTAGAATCTATAGATAAAATGTTGCAAATCACTACTTTTCATCATCTTCAAATTCCTCATGGTTTAGCAGCTATAGGTGTCTGAAAGTGAAGATTTAGTTAAAAAAGTTTAGTTCAATGTCAAGTTTGGCCAAAGAGTGTAACCCGCTATTGTGGGATCACCCCTCTACTACTCTCTATATCTCTCCATCCCTCCTCTCTCTCTCCCTCCCTACCTCTCCCTCTCTCTCTACTTCTCCCTCTCCATCTCTCCTTCCCTATATACTTCTCTCTGTCTCTGTCTCTCTCTTCATCTCTACCTCTCCCTCCCCCATTCCCTCTCTCTCAATCTCCCAAACTTCCTCCTTCCCTCTTTATTTGTATCTCTCTATATTCTCTCTCTCTCTCTCTCTCTCTCCTCCATCTATTCCTCTCATCTCTCCTTCCCTATCCTTTCTATCTCTCTCCATCTCTACCTCTCCCTTCCTCAAGTTCCCTCTATCTCTCCCTCTCTCTTAGTTTCCCCACCTTCCTCTTCTCTCTCCTTCCCTCTATACTTCTCTATCTCACCTCTCTCTTTCCCTCCCTCCCTCCACTCTCTAATTTTCTCTATCTCCCCATCTCCCTCCTTCTCAGTCATCCTTCCTACCACCCACCTTCCCTCTCTACTTCTCTCTATCTAAACTATCCCTCTCTACCTCTCTCTCTTCCTCCTCTCTCAATATCTCCACCTTCCACCTTCTCTCTCTACTTGTCTCTCTATCACCTCTTTCTCTCTCCTTCCCTCTCTACTTCTCCCTCTCTCTCCCAATCTTGCTAACCCTATACTGAATATCCTAAACTGTAATCCCTATACCCTCAACCCTATACCTTAAACCTTAAACCCTACACTGTTAACCTTGTACCCTAAACCCCAAACATTATCCCTCAACCCTATACTTATTCTTCATTCCAACACCTTTTCAGAGCACTTTTGAGGGTTGCAAAATAAGGTTTTTAGTTTTGGACGACTAAGGGAGGTTTGACTTAGCATGTTGATGCAAACACTTCTCTTTCTTTCTCAACACATGTTCCTATCATCATGCAACTATTGAGAAGCGTAAAAGCAAGCTTTAGGGGTATTTTTAAGTTAGTTATTTTTCTGTCTAGTTCTGTATTGTAACTCTCTTGAATATTCTTTCATGCTAGAGCAACAAATGAAACTCCATTTTCAGGCTTATATAGCTATGTAAACACCTTTTTTATCAATAAAGTTTAAGCATTTTGGCCTTCTCAAAAGTTGTTTCATTGTGTGCAATGTATTGATTAATGCATATTTATGTGATTTATGATAATTCTTTTAATGCTTGTCTCATTTTAGCACCTTGAGGTACAAAAACATATTTTTTGCAGATTGTAAGTTGTTTAGTGGTTCAAACAGCCATTTAAGTTGTGAAAAAATAGCTTTTTTCCTTCAAAATTGTTAGAAAACCAAACCTCCTTGCAAAACACTGATGCATTGTGTAGTGCCCCTCAATTCTCACTATGGATGTGTAGGTAGTTTGGCTTCAAAACTTGGAGATGAAGGTAAAATAATAGGGATATTTAAGGTATGTATTAATGATGTTAAGCAGTTGATGTTGTATACTATGAATTTATGGACTATTATGCAGTTATCTTGTGACTGTTCTTATCATTGGTTATTAGGTGATGTTCTTACTGATGTGTTGGGTGAAAGGGACAATGTCGCATCACTCACTTGTGAGTACCCTGCAACGCTACGATTCCTTTTCATGGTGTGACTGTTTATTTGGATATGTATGCACAACCATTTTGTCTATTGCAGGTTGTAGATACTAGGCATCGACTCCACCTGAATTGGAAAGTCTGAGTGTGCCTTAAACCCAATGGAACAGTTAATTGGAGATAGCACTTGGTCCCCTACCCTAGCCATCATCCTCGAAGAGGATGAGTATTTGGTTTGGCACCTTGTAAGTATTGTTAATTTTTTCTGTGGTCGGTCAATGTGCTTGTGGTTTTGCATTTTGACCTTGGATAGTGGTCAGGTAATTAGTTGGCATTTGGTTTTATTTAATTTAATTTTTTTGATAAAATCCCATTAGTTGCCTTATGCATTTAAAATATATTATTAAGTAAAAGGCATACTTTGATAAATAAGTATATATATATATATATATAGTTAATAATAAAATAAAATTATAATATAATGTTAAAATTAATAAGTAATAATAATGTGGTAAATAAATAAAATGTGATAAGGTCGGGTTACTTAATTAATTGTAAGATGTGCATAAATGTTGGGTAAATGATTTTACCCGTTTGGGTAAAATTGAAAATCTATCATATTATATTGTTATGATTTTAAATGAAAAGCTTTTTAATTAATTTAAAAACTAACTATTGTGTTTGTTGGGAAGATGATTTAATAAATCAAATCCTAACTATAATATGTTCTATAGTTGGTTGGGATAGTTTGGTTTTCCCGTGCAACTGTCATCTACAATCATATGTTCAATAGAATCACATCTCGTTGAGGCATTTAAACAAATAATTCACTTACTTATTTTGTCTGTCAGCATAGCTGCAACTATATCCTCTTCCAATTATTCTTGATAGAACTCGATACCATGTTCCAACTCTCCCTCTGCATAGGAAAGTGTGGAGGAATTTGAAACTACGGCAGCTAAATATGCTCACCAATACATTAATTTGAAATTTTATGATGCCTCTCCAAAGAATCCATTTTGAATATTGTTTTCTTTATTCAACTTGCTTTGAAGCATATTCGGTATTCCTATCCAATTCTGCTTTATATTGTTTTTCTGGCATTCCATATCATGGAGAACTCTTAATTTTTGGTGTATTTTCCTACTGTTTATTGGTGCTTATTAGTACCTTTGTAGCATGCGTTGGATTACATTTAGTAAAATAAATCTCCAATTTGACTGCACTGTGAATCTGCTCGTGGATCAATATAGTTGTATGCTAAAACACATGTTCCTATCATCATGCAACTATTAAGAAGCGTAAAAGCAAGCCTTAGGGGAAATTTTAAGTTAGTTCTTTTTCTCTCTAGTTTTGTATTGTAACTCTCTTGAATATTCTTTCAAGCTGGAGTAGCAAATGAAAATCCATGTTTCAGGCTTATATAGCTATGTAAACACCTTTCTTATCAATAAATTTTAAGCATTTTGGCCTTCTCAAAAGATGTTTCATTGTGTGCAATGTATTGATTAATGCATATTTATGTGATTTATGATAATTCTTTTGATGCTTGTCTCATTTCAACACCTTGAGGTAGAAAAACATATGTTTTTGCAAATTGTAAGTTGTTTAGTGGTTCAAACAACCATTTAAGTTGTGAAAAAGTAGCTTTTTTCCTTCAAAATTGTTAGAAAACCAAACCTCCTTGTAAAACACTGATGCATTGTGTAGTGCCCCTCCATTCTCATCATGGATGTGTAGGTAGTTTGGCTTCAGAACTTGGAGATGAAGGTAAATAATAGGGATATTTAAGGTATGTGCTAATGATGTTAAGCAGTTGATGTTGTATAGTATGAATTTATGGACTATTATGTGATTATCTTGTGACTATTCTTATCATTGGTTATTGGGTGATGTTCTTACTAATGTGTTGGGTGAAAGGGATAGTGTCGCATCACTCACTTGTGAGTACCCTACGACACTACAATTCCTGTTCACGGTGTGACTATTTATATGGATGTATATGCACGACCGTTTTGTGTTTTGCAAGTTGCAGATACTAGGCATCAACCCCACTTGAATTGATAGGTCTTATCATGCCTTAAACCCAATGGAATAGTTGATCAAAGATAGCACTTGGTCCCCTACCCTATCCATCATCCTATCTGGTTTGACACCTTGTCAGTATTGTTAGTTTTGTCTGTGGTCAGTCAATGTGTTTGTGGTTTTGCATTTTGACCCTAGATAGTGGTTTTGCATTTTGACCCTAGATAGTGGTCAGGTAATTAGTTGGCATTTGATTTTATTTAAGTTAATTTGTTTGATAAAATTCCATTGGTTTCCTTATGCATTTAAAATATATTATTAAGTAAAAGGCATACTTTGATAAATAAGTATATATATAATTATAGTTAATAATAAAATAAAATTATAATATAATGTTAAAATTAATAAGTAATTTAATATGTGGTAAATAAATAAAATGTGATAAGGTCAGGTTAATTAATTGTAAGATGTGCGTAAATGTTGGGTAAATGATTTTACCCGTTTGGGTAAAATTGAAAATCTATCATATTATATTGTTATGATTTTAAATGAAAAGCTTTTTAATTAATTTAAAAATTAACTATTGTGTTTGTTGGGAATATGATTTAATAAATCAAATCCTAACTATAATTTTTTCTATAGTTGGTTGCGATAGTTTGGTTTTCCCGTGCAACTGTCATCTTTCCTTCTTCCCATAAATGTTTCTTTATTTTTTTTGGGGGGGGTTACAGGTTTGCATGGAAGATATAACACCTAATCAATAAACTCGTTAGGTGCTTATTTGCATCATGGAAGTCCATGAATTCACATCTCTTTGAGTTGCTTTGTCTAAGCGTCCACATCTTCCATACTTTATGCCTTGCTGTGTTAGTGAGGAAGGCATGGTTGGTGGTGAAATTGGGAGCATGGTGAAGTTCAGTTATGATAAGTTCTTTAAGCCTATTGCTAAATGTTGTGTGCGGTTTTGAGCAATGTAACTATGCTTAGACTCCTTATATTCTAATGAAAATGGTTTCTAAAATGCATTTCTATTTTCTCACCATGAATCGTGGCCTTTGCTTTGATTCTTTTTTTTACCACAAACTCATAGTTCAATCTTTTTCCTTATCTATGCGCCATATGCAAACATGGGTTCATAAATTTATTTTGTTCTTTGCCTTATGCCTTCACTCCTTGGCTGTAACTATAACACTTGAAAATAAATTCTACAACTGTTGCATTCCATTTGATGACACTGTTGCGCCTCATACATTGCAGAAAAATTGTCAAATGGTTAGCATGCCTTGTGTATGCTTCCTCCTCTTTCAACGTTTCCTCATTCGTGGGTTTTAAGAAGCCATATCCTTATGAAAAAATTGATCAAACATTTTGCATGCCCTTTCCTTGTTTCGAAACTCCTAGTCTGGCATGAGCGCGGGAGAAATGGGGAAACTTGACGTTTCATCTGCTAATCACCTTTGCTTGGAAGTTTCTTTCGTTCTTACAACAAATCCTTACTGTGCCTAATCTGCAATCATGCGTTCAATACAATCACATCTCATTGAGGCATTTAAACAAATAATTCACTTACTTATTTTGTCAGCCAGTGCAACTGCAACTATATCCTCTTCCAATTATTCTTGATAGAACTCGATACCCTGTTCCAACTCTCCCTTTGCACAGGAAAGTGTGGAGGAATTTGAAACTACGGCAACTAAATATGCTTACCAATACAATAATTTGAAATTTTCTAATGCCTCTCCAAAGAATCCATTTTGAATATTGTTTTCTTTATTCAACTTGGTTTGAAGCATATTCGGTATTCCTATCCAATTCTGCTTTATATTGTGTTTCCGGCATTCCATATCATGGCGAACTCTTAAGTTTTGGTGTATTTTCCTACCTTTTATTGGTGCATATTAGTACCTTTTCAGCATGCGTTGGATTACATTTAGTAAAATAAATCTCCAATTTGACTGCATTGTGAATCTACTCATGGATCAATACAGTTGTATGCTAAAACTGATTCAATATTGATAATGATGATATTCCCTATTTGGTGGTTGGTGGCTTTGAGATGGTACATATTATGGTGAATTATATACTCAATAGTCTCCTTGTTGTTCGATTATTTGAAGATATCTTGTGAAGGCGGTTCTATTACATTCAAACAATTGATTTGTTTTTGGAAATATCGTGACATATCTAGCGCTGACCTAATAGTCATTATTTTAGTTTCTTGTTACGCGGATAGTGCTCATCAGGATGTTCGTGTACCTGTTGTAGTCATCTTTGTCATTCTTCACTATCTACCAAATCCCTAAAGTTGATAACTGATTCATAATAGGTTGTTTCGAGAACGTTGTAAAATGGAAGTAGTCGTGTAAGTGTATCTCCGCTATGATAATTTGAGGAATAATAATGGTTACGCATATAGTTTAGATGTTGTGAGTGGTGTATTTAGGGGTAATATCTATGCTCTTCAAGTAACAGATACTACCATAACGAATTGATTCTTGTGCTTACATCTGATGTATCGGCACTGATTCGAAGGAACTACCACCATTTGCCTCCTGCTCTAATGCTTTCACTTATAATACCTTGAGCCATCTCATGTGAAATCAGCAGTGTGAGGTTGTAGAATATAAAAAATGAGTCTTTTCCTATCTCCTATTGATTTCCCAATTCTGCAGCTTCCTTGAAAAGTTGACCCAAAGTTTACATCAACATATAACCTTAATATTCTCCTGAACATGTTATATATTTGCCATGGATAGAACAAATGTTTTTTTTTTTTGAAACTTAGTACGATGGCCACTTTAATGCCCTAGAAATCAATTTGGGTTGTGCAACTTCCCAATGTCTTATTCAGATATCATTGAAGAAGGTAAGTGGTGTTGTTATTGTCACCCTTTCCTTCTATATGTCCCTTAACCCTTCAGTAGTTTCAGTTTGTAAAATGTCCTGGAATTTGTCATTCATTATGAAATTCTCTTCTTTATTCCTGTTCCAATCTTGTTAAAAAAAGAGAAGAGTGAAATGAGTTGGTAGTCATTTATGAGTTTAAGAGTGAAATTTGGAAGTAAAATAATTATATAGTTTACACTAAAGGACAACTATTTGGTATGCTTGGTCCATTGAAAACACAATCTATAAAACAAAGAAAATGTTAAAACATCAAGCCATCATCTCAGTTGGCACATGCAGATCCACTACGCTGAAACACAATCTATGCATAATAAAAGTTAAAATCAAGTCACCATCTTGCTATGCACATGTCCCCATATGAAATGGGGACTATGACAAATCTTTTCGAGGAAGAATCATTCATTGAGAAATTTTATTAGAAAGAGAATCAAAGGCTTCTCACCATTTTGAGAGATTAATGCTTATAAATTAAAAGTGCATTGATTGTTATAGTGTATAAATAAATTAGAACGTCAGATTAAGTTGTACAAGTAGTATTATTATAAAGTACTTTGAGTTTCCTTTAGGTTATTGTTTTCTTCAAAACAAGCTTTCTAGGAACTTATTTATGTTTCTATTAACTTAATATGAAACTCGAGAGTAACTAATTGTAGTATTCCCTTATCAGAATTAATATCCAATGAATCTTGTTATTAGATTATTTCTTCTTATACTTAAATAAGTCTTACTTGCATAGAGGTCTTTTGAGTAATTTAATAAGCTCAACTTCTTTTAAACAATTAAGTTTAGGTCCTACTATTTTTGAGAAAATTAGGATAAAAGTGAGTTTAATGTGAGATTAATTATTGACGATAAATTTTGCGTAACATAAAATTCTAGGGAATGTTAAAACTAAGAGAGGGTAAAATAGTAGGGATAGGTTATTTAATTTAAAAGATTCAAATTAAATGATAAATGATTTAGAGGGTAATTAATTAATTAATTAATAGATGAATGTTAGTAATTTTTATAATTATTTAATAGTTGGTTTGTAAAATTGCTATGTAAATTAATTAATTAGAATATTGTATTATAGTTCTTCAAATATAATTATTTGTGGTAAATAATATATTAAGTGAATTAAGTGGTTAAGTTAAATAAGTTATATGAATGTGGAAATAATGTCCTATTTAAGGAGTATTTCACAGTTGTATTGTTTGGTTGATTGCTAGTATCGAATATTGTGTTTGATTATTGGGATTGGGATGATTTTGTTAATTGTTTAAAAAGTGTGAGTCATTTGTGCAAATTTGTTAAGTTTGACTTATAGAGGCTTAGGAGGGAGTATTTTTGTATGTATGGTTCTTATGATGTGTTAGGACTAGAAAATCCCACATATTCTCATTAGCCTCTATTCACTTACCTCTCATTCCTTACAAAATTTTACCACACTTAATTTTATGATTTAGACAAATCACTGAGATGTGTGTGGCAAAATCCATTTTGCAACTAGCATATCTAAACAATTGCATTCATAAAAGAAATTCAAGTCCCATTAACATCGTCGGCCTAACAATACCTCATCAATGGAACTCCCATCACCACCCCACTGATAGCTCGATGAGGGTAGTTCATAACCCTCCATCGGTGTAACCTCATTCCATCAGGTTAACTTCCAAGGTAGTCTCCCCGACAAACCGATAAAGGAAATAAAGATGATCATATCACCATAGCTCTAATACATTGGTGGAATGAATGATTGTGGTCCCTTGATTGCCTGATACAATCATGGATTATCAAAAGCATAACACTCAACAATGAAGTTGGGATGCATCAGGGTAGCATTATTTGGTGTCCCACTGATAGACCGAAAGAAAGACATTCATCGATGGAGAAGGTGGCCATCGGTGGAATATGAACCAAGGCCCCAATGATACAGTGATGAACAATTACTACTAGTTGATGTGATGCCCAAGAGCATTGTCGATATATTTAACATAAATGCTACCCCTAATGACAAGACTGAAACAAGTGATATATTAATGAGCCAAAGCAGAAGTAAATTGCACAACAAGTAGATCATACAATTGCAGAAACTAGGAGGGCTATGCTAAGGGTAAAAGCAGAAAAGATGGAACTCGAAGCTCTTACACAAAAAAAACTAGGGGAGACAAAAATTTAAGAGTACAGGCTAAAGATGTGGAGCCTCTAGATCACATACCCTCACAACCTACTCTTGATGTATGTTTTTCTACTGACAAGAGTGAAGAAGAGGAAAGTAACAAAGAAAGTGATGAGAAGAATAGCGAAGAGGAGCAACAAGTAGAATAGATAAAAGCCCCTGTGATTACACAATATGAGCCCCCTCAGGAATAAAATGTTGTAATATTTCAAGTATCAGATGAACTATCTGATGACATCAGAATCAAGGCTAGTCATGAATTCATTTTTTATGGTGACTTTGTTAAAAATTTTGAATTCAAATCATTTTTCTATGAATATAAGGGAAGGAAAATAAGACAAAAAAAAGCAAGATATTACTCCTAAAAAGGAAGTTGCTGCTTTAGAGGAATTGAAAAGGGAAATTGACAAGGAGATGCAATCTATCACCCCCAAAAGAGCTAGAGAATTACTTCAAGAGACTAGCGTATTACTTCTACCAGGATAGGACATTAACTCTACAATTGTGTTCAATAGAAAAAGGGTACAAAATAATGAACCTAACAGAGGAGGCTAGTGACAAGATGTATTCAAGGTCTAGGTATAATCCAAATGAGGCTACCTTGCTTATTTGGTCACTATACCCCCATGAAAAGAGGTTGAAAGTGATTGATAATCCAAATCAAGTATTTGGACATCTTTTGGTCCAAAGAATTGGGGATGCTAATCCCTTGGAAACTAGAAAACTAAATGTCAATGTGGATAAATTCACTAGAGCACAAATTGATAAGTTGGTTAAAGAAAATGGAAAATTGAAAAAGGAACTATCACATCAAAAGGAGAAGTCATCTTCCTCTTCTTCTTTAGAATTGTACTCCCTATGGCTTAAAAAGGACAAGAGAGTATTAGATGCATTAACTGATGTATCTTATTGGAAAAATTCCCATTTGAAAGCCCAGGAAAAGTGTAAAGCACTAGAAAAGGAAATGAAATTCATTAAGTACAATACTTTTTCTAATATAATCAGGGAAAGGTTCAATAAGATGATGAAGCAAGCTGATGATTATTGGAGTGTGTTCAAGCAGATACAGTTAGCAATAGAAGAGAATGTCTAATTGCAAAGAAGAATGATTTATAAAAAGAAGGAACTTCTAGATAAACAGATTCTGAAAGAGCAAACACTCCAGAGATATAACAACTTGGTGGAGTCTCACAACCAATATCATTGTAAACTCAAGGAGGTTCTTGGTTGCTTTAATTTGATTCCTACACTCCATGATGATAAAGGGAATCTTCAAGAAATGGATGATTAGAAAGCAAAATTTACAGGGTTTCTAACAACTACATTGCAAGAAATCAATGATGAGGATATGATCCTGCAAAATACTCAAACAAATTGAGAAATTCATGTACATGGAGTAAGATATGAAAGAATTAATGTCCAGTGCAGAAACTCATGCAGAACAAGAATACATCCATCACCTTTCAGCATTCAATCTGTTTATCAATCAGGCAGTGGACATTCTAGGCACAACTGAGCAACAATTAGAATCGATCGGTAGTGATGATGTGGACCCTATTATACAGTAAAAGCTTTGAACGGGTATTAGGTGATCACAGGATTTTACTCAAAGATTAACGGATTGGTGCACACATCTACGATTGTGTTAATTTCTTAATTATGCTTAGTTTTAAAATCATATTTTGTTATCAAAGGATGTGTCTTTTGGTCTGAAGCTTGTTGCCTCTCGTATATATAAGAGAAACCAAGACCAAAAAAGGATATAGAGTGAGATAGTAGGAGTGAATAGGGATAATAGATAGATAGCAGAAGAGTTCCATAATGTTTACATTTCAAAAAAATATGTTGCAAGCATAATTTTGAGGAAATCAATGAAAGATCTTTGATTTTGTGGCTTCATATTGGTATCAATTGTTTGTTGTTTTAAACAATTATCTGGTTGTCTCCACCATGTTATTTCCCAATTATTTAAATTTGTATATCCATGTTGGTATTCAAATTCATCAAACTTATTTGTTGTTCATGTGTGGTTAAGTTAATTGGTTTCTCCTCATGAATTAAATCCTTTTAGTTAATCATAGTAACTTAGAAGTAGCATCTGGATCAATAAGAAGAGCCATATAATTAGGATTGCCATTTTGTCTCCAATTTGGTATCATATGTTGTTTCTGTGTGATTTATTTAACTAGCTCCTTCAAGGAAGGATTAAAATCCTTTTAATAAGTCAAAGGTAGCTTGGTTGTATCAGTTGGATCAAAAAGTAGAGTTTGTCAATCACTTTCTTGCATGTTTATACAAGGTATAAACCAACATAAGTATGCCAAATAGTTTGAGTTATATCCAATACAAGTCATTCATCCTAGATATTCATTTGAATCCATTTACCCAACTAGGCACTGGTCTTACCCATCCCATCATAAAATTTTATCAAATTTGTTTTCAAAACCTTACATTTGTTAACTGAACATATTAATGAACTTAACCTCTATATTGCTTATACAATTTATACCAAATTAGGCTTGCATCTCTCCACTCCCAATTTCCATTGTGGATAGATTTCTCAAGTAGGAAACACATAGCTTAAGTCTACTTCATTTGCATAGGTACACCCGCCTAGGTCTAGTAGATCTTGAAGAGAAGAAGGTCCAATTACACCAATTGGCCTTGTTCATTAGCCTCAAATGTACCAAGAGCTTGGTAACCTCTTGAGGTTTTCAACTAGTGTTTTTGAGATCTAACAAAATTGTGGTTGTACTAGGGAACCAATTTTGAACCCAATCCCTCTATCATAGAGTCACCCCATAGTTAAAAGACTCTATTGGGAATGAACTCAATCATTTTCCTACTTTTAGAAAGTAGGTGGCAACTCTAAAGAAATTTTATGACAAATAAATTAAGTATCAGATCAGAAAGGATAGACGACAGACATCAAAAATGCATTATATCATCTAATATGAACGGAAGAAGATCCTTACACCAAGATAGTCCCAAGAAGAACAATGGGAGATGGACTGACAAACATGGATCTCCACCCAAAAAAACAAACACAAACAAGAACAAGTCTAAGGTGACATCTAGTCAAGAAGATGTCATAAATGAAGGAAACTCATCAAAATGATTCTTTTATGTACACAATATCTTTGACCCATTGCATGGTTCAGAAGGTCAAAATAATGATCCATGTGGAGATCCCTACACTCCATTTGAACAAGAAAATAGTGATCATCCCATTTATCATTTTGAAATGGACCAAGAAAAGATGCAAGAGTTCCATTCCCAGAGAGATGGAGAATGGAGATAGAGGCAGGAGGAGTATGACCATGAAATGGCCCATAGATAAGAAGAAGGAAACTAGTTTGGGCTCATGGATAAAGCAACTCCTATTGAAGATTTTGAGCACATGACTAATCAAGAATTAGAAATAAAAATGCAATGGCAGGAATAGGAACTTGAAAGAAGATAGTGGATGATAAAAAGAAATGTAGAGTTGAATCAAAAATTGTCTCAATTGAGGGTTAATACATCAAAACCACCAAAGTATGCCCCTCCACATAAACAGGGTGGTAATATCAATTCACAAGAGGTGTCTCATAACACAAGAGAACCACAAAACGTAAACCAAAGATAGCATTTTCAGTATAATATGCCATCTCAAAGATCTCAACATCCAAATGCTGCCAATGCTCCCCAACACAATCCACCTCCAGGTCAACAATACCCCCCACAATATCAACAACATGTGCCCCATCAAAATATCTAGCCCCAACAACACATCCAACAAAATGCTTATCATCAGCCCCAATATGGGTACCAATACTTCCTTAATCCGCCACCCTTGAACTTGCCTCCACAAAATCCTATGAACCCATGTAGACAATTTGATCTAGCAGGGTATCAAATGTACCCATACCCAATGGATAGTAATTGGAGAAATATAGTTCCCAAGTTCACTGGGAATCATCTAATATCAGCTAAAGAACATATCAGAAATTTTAATGCCTTTGTTCAACATATTGGTATGGAGTATGAGGATGTGAATATTAGATTGTTCATGATGTCTCTAATAGAAGAGGCGAGGGATTGGTTCAATGTCCTACCTGATGGCTCAATTAATTCTATATCAGACTTCCAAAATTAGTTTCTAGAGAAATATGGGAATCAATGTGCCCCTGAGTTTTCCTTGCATGAATTGATAAGTATCCAAAAATATTAGAATGAGTCAATTTATGACTTCAACCAGAGGTTCTCCAAATTGCACAATAAGATACCACCTTGGTCCAAACTGATTGACCCTGCAGCATTAAGAATTTACCTCAAATCCTTTGATCTAAAGATAGGACATGAGCTAGGTGCCCTAGAAATATAATTGAAGAACAAAAAATGGCATTGACTATTGAGAACAATAAAAAGGCTATTGGGATGATTGGTAAGAGAGATAATCTTAGGGTTCCCCAAAATTTTAACAACCCTCATAATAGGTAAGAGAATACATACAGAAATGAAAGATCAAGGTTGCATGATATGACATACAACACAAACTGGAAGGATGGAAAGCCCATAATTGATAGGCCTAAGAATAAGGAGACTCTCAATCCCTTAAAGAGGAAGAGAGCATACATGGTTAACAATAATCCTTGGTGTCAAGTTTGCAAGCTGCCACATTCCCCTAATCATTGTGTTGTAGCTCAATCAATACAAGAAGAAGAAATACCAGTGGACAATAAAGAAGAGGATCATACAATATATTTAACCTCTCACACCCTCCATCCAATTGAGCAAGGATATTCATCTTCAGAAGGAGAAGGCTATGAGTATGATGTTGATAACCAAAGGTACAATATTCATATGGAAAAATAGGTCTTTTCTGTTTATGATGAAAGTGATGACGATTCATATTCTCCTTATGCACCATCTCAGCTAAGTAAATATAGAATAAGGAGGCCTACTGGGGAAGAGATAAAAGAATTAACTATTGTTGCAGTAGAGCAAATGAAAAGTGACTATAGGCTCAGAAACAGAACAATAAATGTAGATGGAGGTACTCCAAGAGGAGTATTTGTGAAAGAAAAAGAAGCAACACAAGAAAAACCAAAAAGGAAGGAAAGTAAAGAACTAAATCGAAATGAACAAAAACGTACTTCCAAAGAAGAAAATAAGGAGCCATGCAAAGACAAGAAGAAGTCTAATAAACAAACAAAAGAGAAAAAGAGGAGAACAAAGGAAATCCACTGGAACAAAAGAAGATAACTAAAATAGAAAATACCTCATTTGATTTTACACAAGCATTGTCTCAGGTCAAAATCTCTATGCCATTATTAGAAATGATGAAAATAAAAGAGTATAGGGAGATTGCTATTCAACTAATTATATCTAATGGAACTAATAAAAGCACAAACTCTGAGAACAAACGGGCCACTAAAATCAGTACTGGTAAGAAAGGAGAAATAAAGGTTCCCGAAGTTTTTCTCGGTGATACAATGGTGAATCCTCCACAGGTCAACCCATTTTTCACCACATTACTCATAAATAATAAACTAGTAAAAAATTGCATGATTGACTTGGGAGCTACTATTAACATCATGCCAGTAGGGGTCATGAAGTAGCTTGGCATGTGGGTGGACACTAATGGTGGTAAATGCTATAATATGGATAGTAGGAATTATGAAAGATGTAGAAGTGAAGTTGGTTTCTTATCCACAAGTAGTATATAATATTGACATAACTATAATTGACACACCCCCTCATTTTGGAATTCTCTTGTCGAGACAATGGACTGCAGCAGTTGGAGGAAATGTACAATTTGACTTGTCATATGCCACAATACCCATAAATGGTGAGGAGTTCAAACTGTATAGGGAAACAAGAGTGAATCAGATTATGGAGTATGTTACTCAAGATTAGTTGAATCACTTCTACGATGTGGATTTAGGAAGTTTCAGAATAGAGCCTTCCTAGCCTGAATTATTAAATACTGATCCAATTGATAAGCATGTTTCTAAGAATGAACATGGTGTGTGGAGAATGCATTTTCATGGAGCATGCAGTAAAGAGGGCAATGGAGCAGGAGTGATGTTCATTTCACCTAAAGGCACTACATTAAAATACTCATTCTTGCTAACATTTCAATGTACAAATAACATATCAGAGTATGAAGCCTTGCTGATTAGGATGAATATGGTTGTCAAACACAAAATCAAATTATGGGTAGTCTTTGGAGACTTTGAGTTGATCATTTCACAAGTAAGATCAAAATATGCTACAAAAAATAAAAGGCTAAAAAAATATAGGAACGTTGCATGGGATACCATTGAACTATTCAATGATTTCTCTATTGAGTGGTTAGATAGGTCTAAGAACTTGATGGCAGACTTTCTCACTAATGTAGCATTGAAAAGAGATATCACTTTGGTTGGGATTTCACATATTGAATTCAAAACAAGACCTGCCATCCCTAATAATGTTTATAGTTGGAAAGTTTTCAATGATGATACTGATCTGATCAAGTTTCCACATTGCATAGATCAGTATGAAGCCTAGGAGATTGACTTTAATGCATTTGTGGAAGAAGTAGATGGTAAAAAAACTGTGTTTGGAAAATAATTTGTTCAGCTCAAAACCAAAAAACTTCCTAAAGGATTTGTGGCACTAGAGAGGGTGTTTCATGGAAATTGTCAAACCCTTATGAAACAAACACCAGTAAAACGAGAAAATGTTGAAGAGATCAACCTGGGGACTAAGTTAGCACCAAAAAGGGTATGCATTGGAAAGAAGATAAGTCCAACAATCAGAAAATTGTTGATTGCACTATGAAGGAAATACAAGCATGTTTTGCATGGTCTTATGATGATCTTAAAGCATATAGAGAAGATCTATTCCAACATGAGATCCCATTGAAGCTAGATGCAAAACCATTCAAGAAGAAAAAAAGACCCATAAATCCTACTTTGGAGCCAAAAATGCATGAAGACCTTATAAAGCTTAGGGAAGGAGGTATTATTAAGCCAATTAGACGTTCATCTTGGGTCTCTAATCTAGTACCAGTCAAAAAGAAAAATGGAGATATAAGGCTTTGTGTAGACTTCTGAAACTTGAATGTATCTTCTCTTAAGGATAATTAGCCACTCCCAAACATGGAGGCTTTGTTACAAAGAGTCACAAGCTATGAGTTACTATCCATGATGGATAGATTTTTAGATTATAACCAAGTGAAGGTTAAAGAATCAGAACAATATAAGACATCCCTCACTACACCATGGGGAACATATGTTTATGTTAGGATGCCATTTGGACTCACAAATGTCGGTGCAACATTCCAAAGGGCCATGGATGTTGCCTTTGCTGACCTAATTAACGTAATAATTTTAGTTTACCAAGATGATTTAACTAGCATATTCCAAGAAGGCAGAAGACCATGTGGCTCATCTTGATAAAATATTTCTAAAAGCATTGGAATATGGCATTTCTCTGAATCCCAAAAAGTGTCATTTTTTTGTGATAGAAGGAAAGTTACTTGGGCACATAGTCTCTAAGGAAGGAGTAAGGATTGATCCAGAAAGGGTGGAAGCCATTGACAGGATAGGTCTATCCCCAAGACAGTTAAAGCTATCTAATCCTTCTTTGGGAAAATCAATTTTGTAAGAAGATTCATATCAAACTTTGCAAAGATAGTAAAACCAATATAAAAAATGCTAAAGAAGGCTGCAAAAATTGATTGGATAACTGAAGCTATAGATGCATTCATATCCATAAAAAGAGAAATCAAGGAAGCGCCAATGTTCAAGTCCCCTAATTTCAGTAAGCCTTTTCAAATTTTTTCATTTGCATCTTATCACACAATTGCAACAGTAATACTCCAAAAGAATGATGAGGAGCATGAATAGCCAATCTCCTTCTTCAGTAAATCCCTCTAGAATGCATAGTTAAATTATGATATTGTGGAGAAATAGGCGTATGCATTGGTAAGAGTTGTGAAGGCATTTAGACCATATCTGGTGGGAGCAAAAGTAATAGATTATGTGCCTAAAGTTGTAGTGAAGGATGTATTCATACAAAGTGAAACAACAAGCCATAGGTGCATATGGATAAATAGAATCCAGGAGTTTGATATTGAGTTTTAGATCACCAAGCTTGTAAGAGGACAAGGATTATCCAAATTGATGGTTGAAACAAATATGGAAGTTGCCCAAGTATGCAATGTTAATAATGAAGAAAATATGGTCACTAGTATTGAGCACACACCATGGTACACCAATATTGTGCATTACCTTAAACATTTGAAATGTCTTGAAGGGTTTGATGATAACAAGAAAAGGACACTTAAGTTGTAGGCTTCAAAGTACATATTCATGAAAGGGGCCCTTTATTGGAAGAATAGGGATGGTGTTCTATTATTGTGCCTAGATGAAAATCAAGGCATGCCTTGAAGGAAATTCGTGGAGTATGTGGAGGGAATTTCTCAGCAAAAACTACTACACATGAGGTGTTAAGGGTGGGTTACTATTGGCCTATATTTTTCAACGATGCTTATGATTACACCAAAAAATGTGAAGCATGTCAAAAGTTTTCTAGGAAGCTAAAATATCAAGGGGCATTACCTTTGATACCTATGCAGGTAGAGGCTCCATTTAACCAATGGGGAATTGACTTCATAGGGGAGATTACAAAAAAATATAGTGGACACAAATGGATATTAGTAGCCACAGATTACTTCACAAAATGGGTGGAAGCTATACCCACCAAGCAAGGAACTAGTAAGGTTGTGACAAATTTCTTATTGGAGAACATAATCACAAGATTTGGAGCTCCAGCAAGGATTGTATCTGATAATGGAATGTGTTTTAGGTTAGATGAATTCAAGGTATTTTTCCAATCATATGGTATAGTAATCTCATACTCTTCACCATACCATCCACAAGAAAATGGGCAAGTTGAATCTAGCAACAAGAGTATCTTGAATATCATAAGAAGAATGTTGGATAACAACAAAAGGCATGGGTTCTAAGTTGAGGCTTTCTTTATGGGAGGACAGAATCACTGTGAAAAAGGCTATTGGTAAATCACTTTTTAAGCTTGTGTGTGGAACTCAAGCTAGACTCCCTTTGCATAATCTAATACTAGTATGCAAGCTCATTTTGTAAGAATATTTAGACGTTCTTGAACCCATGGAAGAAAGGATGAAGGAATTAATGGAGCTTGATGAAATCCAAAACCAACCCTAGTAGCATAATAGGAAGAAATAGTTACAAATGAAATACTTACATGACAGGAAGGCTAAAAATAGGAAGTTTGAAGTAGATGACATAATTCTTATGTGTAATGCCAGGAGTTAGGACAAAGGAAAACATGGGAAATTTGAGGCCTTATGGTTAGGACCCTTTGTTATTATTTGCAAGGGAGGTGAGGATTCATACTATCTCCAGAACATTTCAAGAGAAGAACAAGAATTTTCAGTACATGGGTAGTTCCTAAAACATTTCTTTTCTTGAAGAACATAGAGAGGATTAAGGATTGCCAGTGCATGGAAAATTCTTGACAAACCTATTAAAATAATTTTTTCCATGCATAGTAGTCTAGGTGAAGGTCAGGAATTTCCAGTGCATGGACAATTCCTAAGATTCCTTTTGAAATTTATAACTTCCATGCACAGTAGTTTTAGGTTCTTATGATATTCCATCTCCATCCATGGTCTACTCCCCAAATATTTTCAAGATTCTTGCAATGATCTTACAATCATTCATCCCCAGACAGAGCCACTGTTAGGACTAGAAAATCCCACATATTTTCATCAGCCTCTATCCACTTACCTCTCAATCCTTACAAAAGTTTACCACACTTAATTTTATGATTTAGACAAATCTTTGAGATTTGTGTGGAAAAATCCATTTTGTAGCTAGCATATCCAAACAATTACATTCATAAAAGAATTTGAAGTCCCATTGACATCATCGGCCTAACAATACATCATCAATGGAACTCCCATCACCACCCCACTGATAGCCCAATGAGGACAGTTCATAACCCTCCATCGGTATAACCTCATTCCATTAGGTTAATTTCCAAGGTAGTCTCTCTGGTAGACCAATAGAGGCAATAAAGATGATCATATCGCCATAGCTCTAATACATCGGTGCAAAAAATGATTGTGGTCCCCCGATGGCCTGATACAATCACAGATTATCAAAAGTATAACACTCAATGGTGAAGTTGGGGTGCATTGAGGTAGCATTATTTGGTGTCCCACTAATAGACCGAAAGAAATACATTCATCGATGGAGAAGGTGGCCATCGGTGGAAAATGAACCAAAGCCCCAATGATACAGTGATGAACAATTACTACTAGTTGATGTGATGCCCAAGAGCATCATCAGTATATTTAACATACATGCTCCCCCCAATGACAAGACTGAAACAAATGGTATATTAATGAGCCAGAGTAGAAGTAAATTGCACAACAACTTGATCATACAATTTCAAAAACCAGGAGGGCTATGCTAAGGGAAGAAGCATAAAAGATGGAACTTGAAGCTCTTATGCAGCAAAACCAAGCAAGACAAAAATTCAAGAGTACAGGTTGAAGATGTGGAGCTTCTAGATCACATACCCTCACAACCTAGTCCTGATGTATGTTTTTCTACTGGCAAGAGTGAAGAAGAGGAAAGTAACAAAGAAAGTGATGAGAATAGTGAAGAGGAGCAATAAGTAGAACAAATAAAAGCCCCTGTGATTACAAAATATGAGCCCCCTTAGGAATAGAATGTTGTAATATTTGAAGCATCAGATGAATTATCTGATGACATCAAGGTCAAGGATAGTCATGAATTCACTTTTGATTGTTACTTTGTTAAAACTTATTAATTCAAATCATTTGTCTATGAATATAAGGGAAGGAAAGTAAGACAAAAGGAGTAAGATATTACTCCTAAAAAGGAAGTTGTTTCTTTAGAGGAATTGAAAAGGGAAATTGACAAGGAGATGCAGTCTATCACCCTCGAGAGAGGTAGAGAATTACTTCAAGAGGTTGGGGTATTTCTTCTAGCAAGATGGAACATTAGCTCTACAATTGTGTTCAATAGAAAAGGGATAAAATAATGAACCTAACAGGGGAGGCTAGTGACAAGATGTATTCAAGGTTTGGATATAATCCAGATGAGGCTACCTTGCTTATTTGGTCACTATACCCCCATGAAAAGAGGCTGATAGTTATTGATAATCCAAATCAAGTATTTGGACATCTTTTGGTCCAAATATTTGGGGATACTAATCCCTTGGAAATTACACAACTGAATGTCAATGTGGCAAAATTCACTAGAGCACAAATTGATAAGTTGGTTAAAGAAAATGGCAAATTGAAAAAGGAGCTATCACATCAAAAGGAGAAGTCATCTTCCTCTTTTGCTTCAAAATTATAATCCCCATGGCTCAAAAAGGACAAGAGAGTATTAGATGCATTAGTTGATGTATCTTATTGGAAAAATTCCCATTTGAAAGCCTAGGAAAAGTGTAAAGCATTAGAAAAGGAAATGAAAGTCATTAAGTACAATACTGTTTATGAGATAATCAAGGAAAGGTTCAATAAGATGATGAAGCACTTGTTGATGATTATTGGAGTGTGTTCAAGCAGATACAATCAGCAATAGAGGATAATGTATTATTACAAAGAAGAATGATTGATAAAAAGAAGGAACTTTTGATAAATAGATTTTGAAAGAGCAAACACTCCAAAGATATACCAACTTGGTGGAGTCTCACAACCAATATCATTGTAGACTCAAGGAGGATCTTGGTTGCTTTATTTTGATTCCTACACTCCATGATGATACAGGGAATCTTTGAGAAAAGGATGATTGGAAAGCAGAATTTATAGGGTTTCTAACAATTGCATTGCAAGAAATCAATGATAAGGATATGGTCCTGCAAAATACTCATAAACAAATTGAGAAATTCATGTACATGGAGTATGACATGAAAGAAGTAATATCCAGTGTAGATACTCATGCAGAACAAGAATACATCCATCACCTTTCAATATTCAATCTATTTATCAATCAGGCAATGGACATTCCAAGCACAATTGAGCAATAATCAGAATTAGTTGGTAGTGATGATGTGGACCCTATTATACAGTAAAAGCTTTGAACAAGTCTTAGGTGATCAAGGGCTTTTACTCAAAGATTAACAGATTGGTGCACACATCTACGGTTGTGTTAATTTCTTAATTATGCTTAGTTTTAAAATCATGTTTTATTATCAAAGGACATGTCTTTTGGTCTGAAGCGTGTTGCCTCTCATATATATAATAGAGACCAAGACCAAAAAAGGATATAGAGTGAGATAGTAGGAGTGAATAGGGATAATAGATAGGTAGCATAAGAGTTCCATAATGTTTACATTTCAAAAAACTACGTTGCAAGCATAATTTTGAGGAAATCAATGAAAGATCTTTGATTTTGTGGCTTCATATTGGTATCAATTGTTTGTTGTTTTAAGCAATTATTTGGTTGTCTCCACCATGTTATTTCTCAGTTATTTAAATTTTTATATCCAAGATGGTATTCAAATTCATCAAATGCATTTGTTGTTCATGTGTGATTAATTTAATTGGTTTCTCCTCATGAATTCAATCCTTTTAATTAATCACAGTAACTTAGAAGTAGCATTTGGATCAGTAAGAAGAGCCATATAATTAGGGTTGTCATTTTGTCTACAATTTGGTATCATCTATTGTTTATGTGTGATTTATTTAATTGGTTCCTTCAAGGAAGGATTAAAATAAAGGTAGCTTGGTTGTATCAATTGGATCAAAAAGTAGAGTTTTTCAATCACTTTCCTACACATTTATACAAGGTATAAACCAACATAAGTATGCCAAATAGTTTGAGTTACAACCAATGCAAGTCATTCATCCTAGATCTTCATTTGACTCCATTTACCCAACTAGGCACTGGTCTCACCCATCCCATCACATAATTTTATCAACTCTATTTTCAAAACCTTACATCTATTAACTGAACAAATTAATGAACTTCACCTTGATATTGCTTATAAAATTTATACCAAATTAGGCTTGCATCTCTCCACTCCCAATTTCCATTGTGGATAGATTTCTCAAGTAGGAAACCAATAGCTTAAGTTTGCTTCATTTTCATAGGTACACCCACCTAGGTCTGGCAGAGCCTAAAGAGAGGAAGGTCCAAATACACCAATTGGCCTTGTTCGTTAGCCTAAAATGTATCAAGAGCTTGGCAACCTCTTGAGGTTTTCAACCAGATTTTTTGAGATCTAACATGATGGTTTCATTTTGGAAGCGGTTTGGCAATGTTTGTATTGAGTGCAAGATGGTCAATGCCTTGCACTATGTATAGATTCTTGTGATTATGATAAATGTGTAAGATGGTCAATGCCTTGCACTGTGTATGGGTTCATGTGATTATGATAAGTATGCAAGATGGTTAATGCCTTGTGTGATGTGTAGGTTTTACTAGTTGCAAATAGGGGGAGTGGATCTCAATGGGAGTTGGAACCCAAAGTGTTGTCCAAGATAACCCATTGGAGAGTTTCTTAATCTAGTGATAACCTTAATAATGAATTAGGGGGATGGTTAGATTTCATATTAATCAAGATAATGGTATTCCTCACTCATGTCTCAAGTGCTCATTTAGGCTTGAGATGAGATGAGAAGGCCTGGAACAGAAAGATCAATTTCCTTTTCCTCATGAAAGGTATATTGATTTCGCATGATTTTATATGGGGGTCGGGGATTGATAGAGGCTATCAGGATAACCCATGATGGTGGCTAGGGCCTAGGAAGATCTTCCAAGATAACCCATATCAAGCTATGTGATGACACTCCTCCCTATTGCAGTCTAGCATTCTCTAGTTGTTTTTTCTCCTTTTGTTGTGTGAGTGCCTCTGGAAGTGAAGTAAGTGTTGTAAGTGATGTTAGTGTGATGGAAATGTTGTGTTGGAGTCCATGTATAGCCCTTGTTTATGTTAACATGTTGTCTTCTTGATTTCCTGTGTGATGTGGGACCTCGTGTTATCTCCTAGCATGAGCAGTGGACCTCAAGGTTCAACATGGTCGAGAGGTTGGTGTTTTTTCCTCCATTGGGTATTCTTATTGCATGTTCAAGTGCATGGAGATTGTTCCTTGTGTTGTGGAATCTAGTTTTTGTTCCAGTTCGTGAAGACAACCCTTATATGTATATGTATTTGATTATATATCAATTGTATCTCTTATTATGATCTAATGTATTATTCCCACATGTGCTCAGGGAAGCATTGTTGTGAATATTGTAACGATGTAATAGATATTGGTGAACTCTCTTGTAATGAATATTGTAAAGTGATGTATCTTGCATAAGTTATTTGGCTAGAGATGTTTATATTTAATGTTGATTATCAGTTGACATGTTATGAAACAAGTATGTAGAATCATTTAACATGGTACTTTAATATGAACCTTGTATGTATCTTTTATCGTTGATCGAAATGATCTAGTCATCTTGATTGTTGAATTTTGAGTAGTGCAATTGAGGAACCTTAGAGGACCTAGGTTTAGATTATCATGTTATGTTATGTATTCTATTGTTATTTATTTTATCTATTTAAAATGTTTCGTTATTTTGATCTAGTTTAGTGTTGTCCTTTGGGGTTCCTTGGTGGGGGCGTTACACATTGACATATGAAAATTTCTAAGTTGTGTAAAGTTAAGTTGAATTATTGAGAGAATTGTGTGTTAAAATAGTAGTGTAGATTTGAAAACCTTTTTGGTGCATCACTATCTTAGATTTTAGGTTCCATTATATGTTATCCTTCTCTCTTTTCTAAGCAAGCATCATTATTTTACTTAGTTTAGGTGATAAATCCAAGGGAACCAACCCTCTCTAAAGGTTGATCTCCACTATCTGAGCCCACACTCAAGGAGGTCATCCCATGTTTCATGAGGTGGAGCTGAGTGATTTCATCATCTCAGCAAATGGTGCACACTTCTGTGACAACAATAACATCATCTAATATAATTTAAATAGAAATAGAATATGATTTTTCACATGTAAAGAGGCATCCATAAAACCATCATAATCATCACACATGTATTTTAACTTTATGAACACTAAGACTCATATTATCATCATGTAATGAGAAATACAGATAATAATTTATCACAATATTTTGTATGTAGAGAAACTTAGGTAAATATATAGATCATCAATGTACATTTCAATGAAATAATAAAAATCACATATCATAGGGGTTCACCCCGCAGCGTGATGGCAAGTCATGAGCCCTGTTAATAAGGCATCCCAAGTTCAAGTCACATTCACCTGCTGGCGACAACTATGAGGAAGGACTGGAGGATGAGAGTGGATAGGCCCAGTCAAAGGGTGCTCATGCCAGGCAAGCAAGCTTTGGGATAGGTTGACGGCACCAACGAAGGAAGATGTTAGAGGGAAAACCGGATGTGATGGAGTGATGGAGGCTGGAGTTGGCAAGGAGTGTCAAGAGAGATGGTGAATTGAAGAAATGGCAGAGGAGAGTTAGGGAGGTTGGGAGAAAGGACGAAGTAGGCCAGGAGGACAGGAGAAAGGAGAATGAAGGAAGGAAGAAAAAAAGAATGGAGGCAGGAGAAGAATGAAGGAGGAAAGAAGATGGGAGAAAGGAGAACGGAGGAAGGAAGAAAGAAAGAATGGAGGCAGGAGAAGAAAAAAGGAGGCAAGAAGATGGGAGAAAGGACAGAGGCAAGGATGGTGCTGGAGGAGGATGGGAAGGAGAACGAGGGATGGTGCTAAGAGGTGAGGTGAGGAGAATGGAGATTGGAGGGGAGAAGAGAAGAGATGACGGGTGTTGATGAAGGAAAGCCCAAGGAGGAAAGGAAAAAGGATACAACTGCATGAGACAAAAATCAAGGATGTAATTGGGGATGGGGTCCCCCATTGTGACCCCACTAGTTCATAGCTCCAATCAAAAGCGTTCACCGATCAAAAAAAAAAATCACATATCACACCCAAATGTTATAGATCTCTTAGGTGCACATTTATTGTTCTTAATTTCTTAAATATAAATTAGCTTTGAAAATGCTTTCAATTATGACCAATATAATAGAATTATTAGTGAACTAAGAAAAATATTCATTCCTGAATAGCTTACTCATTCATGTACCACATATGTCCTTTGGTTCAACTCGCTCTTCAATAACTTGTAATATTCTCCAATGATCATCTCTATCTAGTCTTCACTTATGACGTCCATGTGCACGTGGAACTTGATGAAGAGATAGGTCAGTAGCAATTACTAGGTGGCTATAATGATACACCATGTTTCCAAGATGGTAATCAATAAAATGAATCTCATTTTGAACAATTTTCACTTGTTTGAGATATGTCCTTTGCACTACAATTGAACCTGTGGGAAACAACATTCCATCGCTTGTTTCTATTTTTGTTAACTTCATCCTCTCCTCTATGTAACATAATAAATAACAACTAACACCTATGTTTCTAGACTCTACTATGACTACAAAAACATCTCTTGTACACATATATACAATGGTCAATTTAAAAAAATAGAACCAATATTTAATTGTAGAAAAAAATTAATAAACAAATTACAATTAAATTTTGTCTAAATTAACAAATATTATAATTTATAATTTAATCAGTCTAAAGTTACAAACTTTGCATGAATATATATACACACATATATATATATGCACACATACCTTTTTTAATCAATCCTAAAATATGGTCATAATCAATTGAAATCAAAGGAATTTCTTCAAATATTTCGTCTTCATCTTCATTGTATGTGTCAGTAGCAACTAGTAGTACCAAATTCCATTCATTGATATATTCACATTGTTGGTTATTGCAATTGTCATATAGTCTTCCAAAATGTAGTCATAACAAAAACAAGAGCAATCCCTAGTGCACAATTTCCATGTGTGACTATCTATACTCATCAAACAATTCAAAGATCTTGTTTTCTCTACTCTCTTGCATCCATACATTATTGTTCTATCCACATCTACAAATTATATATAATTCAAAATAAAAAATATAGATTTCTTCAACTTAATTTTTTTTTTTAAATTGAAACTTTTTTCAAACAATAAATTACATACCTAATATCTCCCAAAACACTCTATTTGGATGTGGGCTCCTCCCTAAAGATGTGTCGACATCACATGTAAAGTGTTTCTTACACCATTCAACAACATCATGTGTATTATTTATACGATCTCCCTCATAATTTATTTGATGTTTTCTTATAGCGTGTTTGATGCAAGCTCTCACACCATCATGTTCACCCTTTCCATGCCTACTCTCAAAGAAACTTCAAACATGTGGTATTTTATCATGTCGATGATATCCACATAGTGCATAAAATATCCTCAAGATAATTTTAATTGTGATGCACACCCATCAGACCATACAAAATGTTTTTCAATCTTCACACCTCTTCTTGCCAAATCTTCAAAAAAACTTCTTAAAGTAATGTTGGAAAAAAAGTGTGTCATGCTCTTTATCATAACTAATATAAAATTGTTATTCTTTCTTAATGACTCATTTTTCATATGTACTATCAAATTGTGTTTGAATCTCCTTTTGATGGGTAAAAGCGCAATTTTCTACAAATTCGACTACTAATAAAACTATTCCAAGTGGGAAAGTATCTCTTAACAAATGAAATTGTTTTTCATGCCACTTAGCATAAAATGCATGAGGTATGTAGAGTCATATCAATTTACAAAAAAATCCATAAATATTCCAATAGGTACCTTCTCTTTTACATAATCTAACCTTGTGGATTCTTTCCCAATTTTTCTTTCAAACTTTATGTACTTGTAACTCTTGCAATTTACCATCTTCGTCATATCAGTATCTTCATTTCTCAAAGGAATTTTAGCTAGATTTCCACATGTTTCACAAATTCATTTCATGCATTCCATTGGACCATTCACATCATCATCATCATCAATTTTTTCACATATGATGGATGCTATGAATTGACTTACCCATTTAGGAGGTGCATTTTGAGAACCATCACTTTCTTCTCTGATCTTTTGAAACACCTGATAGTAAAGATGAAATTAATATGATAATAATAACAACAAGTTTCAAAAACCTTATTTTCCTTCACATAATGTAGCCTCAACATTTGAAACATTGTTTGTCCAATATTTATATGACGATTTTCATCACAAAATATCACATACATCTCATGTTGTGTTATGTCTAACCAATGTTTTGTATGCAGTTCAAAATTATCTGGTTTGATCTTTTGTTTTAGAACATATCTTTTATTTGATGAGGGACAAGTATGATCATGCCAAAAAAATATTATCAAGTTCCTAACACCATCTTCAATCTTGTCAGAGTGAGGAGCCCTACACATCAATGCCCATTTTCCCTCTGCACTAGTATCAACCAAAACCTTTCTCCTTCTCACATATATTGTTAGTGTCTTTCTACTTAAGCCAATTTCACTTGAAAGTGAAGAGATTTGACACTTTCTTGACATTTATGGACTTGCAATAGATGTCAATATCACTCTTCTTGAAATGCTCTTATCTTTTGATTGAGATTATTTCCCAATGGAACCCAAACCTTTTTTAACATTTTCAACAATATCTTTTTCTAAGTGTTTTTTCCTATTTTTTGTGAAATCTACACCCATCAATTGTAATGGCTCTTCAGGTCATCACAAAGAAGCAATGTTGATAACAGTTGGGCTTGACCAAGTGTATCATGATTTTTGAAATAAGCCTCAATTATTTCCTTTGAAGTTCTTGCCAATGCCATCTTAGTAGTTTGACTAGGTTGTTCAACATAAAATTTTAAATTCTCTATATACATTTCAAGTAAATGATGTATATTTTTGTAAGGAATTTTTCTCTTCACCTCTTTAATTAGATTCATAGTATGAATATCAGTAGAAGGAAGCAATCTTGACCCATATCCAACATTAAAGTGTATATGGGCCTTCCAGATCTAAAATCAATTGTTTGTGCTTGGGTCTCCTCCATAACATCAACTATATGTACTTCATCCTCCTTTGCACCAATAACTAAATAAGGTTGGACCTCTACTACAGTTTTTGTATGTTGAGTCCCTACACATATCATATAAAAGAGAATTTTTTCAAATATATAAAAGTTAGATTATTAAAATATGGATAAAGCATCAAGGTGAATATGAGTTTAGAATGAGAAAGCATTAGGGATGTAGTATTCATCCTTACAATTTTCCCCAACTTTGAATTCCAATTAAAATATCCATCAAGCATGCATGTCAAAGTATTTACAAGAAGAGAAAATGAACATGTAAATGGAAATAACATCTAGCATGGTATGTCCATATGGATGTTCATGTGCACAAGTTCCATCTAAAGTTAGTTTCATGTGCTATTTATGTTACAATAAAAAAAAATAGGAGTATCATCTAATAAAAATCTTAAATAATCTCATTAACAACTACTTGATAATTTTTTGTTTGTAGTATCAGCAACATTTTGTTGTAAAGGGTTTTGGGTCCCTTCAAAACCTTCTTCTACCATCTAATCAAAACAACTTGCTAATTTTTCAAATTAGAATATATGTAGAAGTAAACTTATAGGTACATATTCAATTACTAGATCATTTAACCTAAAAATAGATTCAATGTAATAAAGATGTGTGTAATGGGCTGATTTTTTGTATTAAGGGATAGTGATATATACATAGCTTGTATATTCTAATAGGGTATTTTGGGCATCAAAGGGGAATGGGTGAATGTAATATCACATTCATTTATCTAGTTTAGTTGTATTGGGAAGGATTTAATGTTTTGTAAAATTCTAAATGACCA
>VDFB02292946.1:0-28319 GCA_007258455.2 Sequoia sempervirens | reverse complement strand
TTACCACCCATTAGAGAAAATCCAAATACTAAGAACACAAACATGTCTCATTGTCGATATCATAAAATTCTTGGACATAGTACTAATGAGTGTCATGCTTTAAAATGAACATTGAAAAGGTTTGATATCATAGAAATAGTCCCTTAAAAGTGTTCCCTTCTACTCCTTGCCATGTAATAGTTGTAGGATTGTAACATCGTCACTATTACATGTTTTAACATTTATTACAAATCATTTCAAAATGAAAGGAGCTCTTTCTCATCATCAACCTTGACTCATTCTTTTCTTGCACACAGTGGGGGCGAGAATTCGATAGCCTTGTCCTAGTACCACACATTTTGTTGTCCCTTTGGCTAGTTGTACACCTTCCGCATATAATGAAAAAGGTTGGGTTACAGATGACCTACCATAGGTTGACTCACATATACCTTACTAGGCTTGTCTTTGTTTTCTTTTTCACATTATGTGTGTGATTGCATGTGTGTAATGTGATCTCCCTTACCATTCTATTTGATGTATCTCTCTCTTTGTGACATTCCTATATTTGTATCTAAATTCTTCTATATGTTGTAAACCTTTATCTTTTCTTTGTCTTGTGTTTTCCTTTTGGGGATGATGCAAGGTGTTGAGACATTTAGGTCTCTTCCATGTTGACCCAAAAGTGTTTCTTTTTTTTTGCTCTCTTTGTGTCATTCTTCCCGTTCCATGAGTATTTGGGGAATGATGATGTTTTTGAGCTCTCTAACAACATTGTAGCAAAGACATATTGAACCTAAATATGTGGATTCCTTGTGTGTTATTTTGGGATTTCATTTTGGGGGTGCAACCCCTTTCCATGATGTAGCTTCATTTGGAAACATATGACATGGCATAAGGCTTTCCAAATAAGCTCTTATGTCTTCTTTATTGTTAGCATTTATCATTTTCTACTTTAAAGTAATTGCTCACAGCATGGTGTTTAGTAATTTCTTTAAAGTCGGGGCATACATTAGCATTATTCTTTTTCATTTCAATTACAACTCATTTTCATTGTGTGGTATTCCTACTTCATGCGATGCATCTTTCTCTTTGTGATGACATTGGGCATGATGTCCTTCAAGAGCGTGATATCTCTTAGCATATTATATTCATCTTAGTGGAAATGGCAAGCAGAGTGCATTCTCTAAGTTGCTAATCTTCTATTCTTCAATTGGCCCTCTCTTGGAGACATTATGCACGATGTCCCCTAGGTTGAGACCTTACATGAACGAAAAAAAACTCCTTTTAAATGTACCTTACACTATTTTTCATTTACAAAAATAATTATATGGCCACCTTGCATAACACACTTTGTTTTCCTCTGGAGCCATCCTCTATGTTCATGAGTGTTAGCATACAAATTTTTGCTTGCCTCATGAATCTTGTTGTTCATGTTGTGTGGCACCTTAAAAAAGTTATCAGGAGGCATAGATTTGGTATGGTTAGTATGTATGGGAGCTGACCATAGACATGACTTTACCATAGCCACTTTTTTATTTGTGTGGGCACATACCAACCATGTGTGTGTCTCTCACCTCTCTGGGGGCTCACTTAGTGGATACCAGATTCCACTAGCCCATGTCAACATGTGTTTTTTGCATAGTGGATATCGTGTTCCACTTACAAATGATTTTTTAGAAAAAAAACTTAGACCTAGTCCACATTGTGTTGGAAAAACTGTCAAGGCTTGATCCACCCTTTTTCCTTTTTCTTTCTTCTTTATGTCTTTCATAGTGTATGCATGTATCTTGTTGTTGCGTCATACATCATTCACATGTGTGTTCCTTTGTGCCTATGTTGGTCTTCCATAGGATCTTGATCCTAGGGGCTTGTGCAACCCTCTTGATCATTGTCATCATATCTCACTAGCATTGGTACACTTGGACCCCTCTTGATGTGAATTTGTCTACTTTAGTGTGAGTTTGACACAAGGTCATCCTCTCACTAAAGTGGGGGCTAAATGTAGTGTAGAAAAATGTATCCCTTTACATTGTCACACTTGTTTGGGTCCTCCCTATTAAAATTTGGCTTATTTATGCCTTAATTGGTCCTATTTTGCATCCACAAGCCTAGTTAAATGAGTTTTTCTACTTGGATAATCCTGACATGTAATAAATGGAAAATCATAATTTAATATTTTTTTCTATTAGTTCTAGATTTAGGGATCTAGGACCCATATTCCCATTACGGAATATGGGTCCTCCCTAGGTCTCAGGCCCTAATTTCAAATGTCACATTGAACATAAAACTTCTCGAAGTATGTGTCTCGAGTTTAATCCTCTAAGACTCATACTCCCAACTGGGTGTATTAGTCTTGCTTTAACCTAAGACCTATTTAATTCAAATTCTTGGTGGGATTTTATTATCCTTAATTTCAATTTCAGAATGTCAACTTGTAGTGTTGTAATTTTACTAAATTAAGCATAAACAAGTATAAATACAATGTCATTTCACTAAGTTTATCCTAGCAAGAAATCTAAGAGCCTTCAAGTATTCATGCCACAGTTTACAAGAACATTCAAGAGAAAATCATCAAGCATTTGGAGAGCTACATTCAAGATTCAAGCATCATGTCAAAGTCTCTGTGCATTATATGTTTGTGAGCTAATATCTATGATGTAGGTTTCATGATTCAAGTAAGCATTCAAGAAAAATCTTTAAGCATTCAATCAAGAGTCAAGACCCACATTCATGCTAGCCATTTCACACAATTTTGCAACCTTCATTTCAAGGGTTTGGTGAGTTGCAACATTGCATTTGTTCATTCAGGATTCCTTCATACTTTTCTATTTCATTTCAAGTTTTAATTTCCAAAATGGGGTTTGACCAAGGCAAACCTCCATTCCCTAACAAAACAACATTTTTCTCTCTTAATGTGTGTTTGCAAATCTAGGTGAATTGGAGCTTGAAGATCCTTTGAAGGAAAAAATGTAAAAGTTGTGAAGAAGTTGTTGTCTTCATGGAAAATCACCTATAGACCAAAATTCAGACTTTCATACTTGAAGATTGGACAAGGAAGCTACAGAAGATCACTAGATGCTAGGGAAGTATCATTCAAACCCTAAAAATAGGACTTATATACCCAACTTGGCATATTAGTCCTGGTATACCCCTTTTTCCATCTTTCTACAAATCCTAATCAATCATCAAAAGATTTCAAATTCTGCCCTGAAACCCTATAGGACTCATATGCCCAACCTAGCGTATTAGTCCTAGTATACTTTAAAAAGTAGATTTTCAGAGTTTCGGACCTTGTTTTGACTCCATCATTCTACCAGGTACTTTACTATTTTATTTTAGTTTGTCAATCTTGTTTCATGCTTTCAAATTCCTAGGTCATATAGTGAGTTTACATAGGGCATTCAATTTCTTATTTTAAAGCATTGTTTAATGGTGAACCCCCATCCAATTACACTAGGAACCCACTAGCCATTCCTTAATCGAGTCACTTGGTTGAGGGATCTAGTTTCCTAATGAATTGAAGCATGAAATAGGTCCAATTCCATCTCCCAAAAGGTGGAACCCTATTTCCCTTTTTTCAATTTCTTTATAAAGTTCCCTTTATATATTTTTTATGTGGATAATATTATACATCTATACTATATACCATGGAATATGAGAGGTTGATCATTATGTTTAGTTAGTTAAACTCATTAAGTTGAGATGAGCATTAAGATTATTTTAATTCAGTTCAAAACAATACAAGAGATCTCATTTTAGATTTTAACATGGGTATACAAATGATAGTATGATGTGAGATGTTAAAAGTACAAAGTTAGTAGTTACTATAATCGAATGTATAAATAGAACTAGAATTCATATTTTTATTGTGCTATCATTTCCATCAAGGCGGGATTACTTGATTTTAGAGAGAAGCTAGGGAATGGTGATCCTATCATGCATAAAATTCAATAGGTAAACTCATAGATGATGTGTAATTTGAAGAGGTAGACAACACTTCACTATATGGATCATAGGAATGCACCATAATACACATGGTTGATCATATGTGATTTTATTTTAAATCAAACTGTAAGATATACAATTTAATTCAATGGAAAATCAAGACAAAAGTTTCAACATTATTATCCATTCATGAGTAAATAAAATTAATAAACTAGCACTGGGCTAAAATCATAATATGCAAGGGGTAGAATTTTCAACATGTCAATTAAATCACTTAGAGGAAGATTATAAAGGAAATGGTTACTAAGCATATGATAAACGGGTCCATTAAACTTGTCAAATTCCTTAAGAACATTTAATATAGTTGTGCGAGACTATCTTTAAGACAACAGTCATCCATTTTTCTTTTCCAATACAAGGCTTGGAAACATGCACAAAAAGAGTTTATGTGGAAAGGAATAACACCACATTGTATGAAACACTCCTTAACACCATTTTGTATGAAACACTCCATTTAAGGAGGATACATAGAACATTTATTATTTTAATGAAGTATGTCCACCAAATCATCAAAAAAATGGTATGGCTATGAGAACTATAATAGTCATATAAAGAGAAAATGAAAGCATATAAATTATGCATGTATATGTTTAAAAGGAAACTCAAGGGGGTCAGTGCAAGATCATGGGGGGCCAAAACTAGGCCCTTAAGTGGCAATGAAACTCAGAAAAATAGAGTTAGGCAACTTGACATACAAATTTCAATAAGTTATTAAAATCATTTAGAATATATGTAAGAACAAAATTTGTAGAAAATTAAATGTAGTTTCTAAGATAGTAGTCCTTTTTTGCGAAAAATTAAAATCCCTTTGGTGAAAGTTTGAAATTTCAATGTAGTAGTACTAAATTTTCAAGAAAAAATAAAAAGCAGGTGTGTGTTTGACCAACCTATGTACAAGCAAAAAGTATTTTTTTTTTTTTTAACTTTCAATATAAGTAGAGGACACATGCCTGAATGTGCCACAATTTTTTGTAATTTTTTGCAAGTAGATAATTAGTTATTAACTTTTTTAAAAATATTAAAACTTGTTTGTTTGACCACCATAACTTAGTCAAAAATTTATGAAATTCATTTTTTATTTTTTAATCCTATAGTATGGGAAGCATAGAATGTGTTGCATCTTTTAGATTCAAAAAATGTTAAATTGTTAAGAATAATAGATGATTTTCAATTAGTCGGGCCTTTAGTTAGAATGCATTGAGAAAATCAATAATAATTATCTATTTAATTCCAAACAAGGCATATCTTATATTGGTAGAAAGTTGACAATTTTCTCAATGAACCCCTTTTGTTTCATAAAATTTGGATAAAAAAAGTGTTGGAAATGTATGTCTCAATCATCACAGGCTGAAACCTCTTTAGGAGCCAAGTCGGTGTGATAGCTCTTATGTTTGGCCGACAAGCAGTTTGGAACACCATGTTTTGTACAGGTCACTATGACATTGGAGGAGTCTCACCGAATGGTTACACTTTGGAGCCTATCGATGTGACAAGAAGTAGTCGGCATGACCTCTTATCACGTGGAGATCTTTGGCCAATAGGCCATTCATATCAGGTGTCGGGAAGACTCATGGCGACCACAGGATTTAGGATAACCTATAGCAGTTCGGTGAGAAGTCCCAACGAATAGCCAATGTCTCACTGACAGTGTAACACTTGGGTTCATTGAAGTAACAATGTTTGTTTCACTATGAGCTCTCAGGGATGTGTTAAAGTCTCGTCGACAACGTTTGGCTTAAAGTCATCAGGGAAACTCTTGCCAGAAGGAATGTTATCGGTAAGAAGTCTTACCGATGTGAGAAAGTCACACCGACCGTATTCATTCAGGGTAACACAAAGGTTCTCGGGAAGATGTCTCGCCGATGTGTTTATGTCTCGTCGATGATGTTGAAGTCTTCGGTGTAGCTCTTAGCGAACGATGGTCTTGATGTAACTTTGAGATCTCAGAGTAAAGTCTTAGCAAAGGACATATGTCTTGGCGACTGTTGATGGCTTCGGGGTGACATATGAGATCTCAGAGAAACCTCTTGGCGATATTAACAAGTCTTGTCCACTGGTGATTGGAGCTCAGTATAACATGTGACTTCAGTATAACCCTTGGTGACTCGATGTGAAATCCTGGCGAAGAATGATACTCCTACCGAATGTTAAACTCACATCTATGAGACTTTTGGACCTCGCTATGATCTCCTAGCAAAAGCGATAGGTCTCGCCGACTGTTTGGTGATTCGGTTTAACACATGAAATCTCGATAGGATGTCTTGGCAAAAGCGATAAGTTTTTCTGACAGCATGACTCTTCAAAGTGACTTGTGAGCTCGGTGAAACATCTTGGCGATAAGAATAACTCTTGGTGATATCGATATGAAGTCTATGTGGCATCGGCAAGACACTGTTAGTGTCTCACCAAGATGCCAACACAATGTGAACTTTTTTTATCATTTTGACCGTACTATGTGGAGTCTCATGGACCAATAGGAGAAGTCAAAGCTGAATAGTTGGTGTTAGAGTAAAGTAATTAATTAACTTTATTCTCCTCTTAAGACTTCACTTTATGCACATATATTAGTCATTTAATAATTAATATTAATTATTAAATGCACTCACCTTAGGGTTAGGTTTTCCTTTCAATTTTGATCTCCTTTTATAATGATTGATCTCTTGTATTGTATTCACTTCTTGATTCATTTTTTCTCTGATAATAAACTTTCATATTGTCAGAGCAAAACCCTTGTTTTTTTCCTACAGATTTCTTCCTTGTGACAGGTTTTTGCATGCAGGTTTCTTGGGCTTAATAGATTTTTTTTCATCAAATCTTACAGTTGGAAGATTGTTCGTTGTGACGATTCTGTGAGGAAGCTCGATGGACATGGAACAACATGGTTATACTCTGTGATTGCAGATTGTGATCGGCTGGTTGAATCAACAAATTGTTGGGTGGTTGTATGATCAGTAGATGTATTCTATTCTATAAAGACTGTAACTTGAAGGTTCTTGTACAAGTTTTTTCATGGTGAATGATGTTGTAATCTGACACCAGAAAGATAAGTCTGACATTTGTATGTAATCTCTATTACTGTAATACAAAGTGATTTCTCTTGGTGTGGTGGGTTTTTCTCCTGTAAGGGTTTTCCCACGTATATCTGGTGTTCATGTGTGATTGTCAAATTCTTTGTTTTTGTTATTTGTTTCAAAGTGCATCTTAATTGGACTGTAATTGTAAATTTAAAAGTGTCTTTGTCTTTATTCCCTGAGGTTTTGGGGTTAGGAGAGATGTTTCCGCACCTTGAATTTCCTTACAAGTGGTATCAGAGCCTGGCTAGTTGTGTTATCCTTGTGGGTACGTTGGGTATTTTGTGTCAATTTTGTTCAGTGGGAGTCTTGTAGAGTTTGTTGTTTCTGATTACAGATTGAGATGGCTAGCACATCAGGAAAGATTGAAATAGAGAAATTCAACGGCAATAACTTTGAGTTGTGGAAACTCAAGATGGAAGATCTTCTTGTTGATCGTGATATGTGGCTTGCAGTGTCTGGAATGAAACCTCAGACCATGAAGCAAGAGGATTGGGACCTGGCAGATAGAAAGGCAAAAGGGCTAATAAGGCTCTATCTGGAAAACTCTGTTCTTCTGAATGTGCATGAAGAAAAGACTACAGCCTCTTTGTGGACAAAACTGGCATCTATTTATCAGGGGAAGTCCTTGGTGAATAAACTATTCCTGAGGAAGAAGTTGTATTCTTTGAGAATGTAGGAAGGAGGGTCTGTAGCTGATCATTTGAATGCATTTAATATGCTAATTGCTCAATTGACATCTGTCGGTGTAAAAATTGAAGAAGAGGATCTTGTATGCTTCTGTTGTGTTCTTTGCCAGACTCTTGGGATCATCTGGTGATGGCTATTGGGAGTACAACATCGAAGTTCAAGATGGATGATATTGTTGCATCTTTGTTGTCAGAAGAGATGAGAAGGAAATCTTCTGAGATGGTGAAGGAAGCTCTTGTTGTTAGAGGAAGATAGAAAGAGAAAGGCAATAAGAAGGACAAGAAATCAAAATTGAAATCAGAGGGGAGATCAAAGTCTCTTGGAAAGAAGTCCAAGGTGAAATGTTGGAATTGTGGGAAACTTGGTCATGTTTGAAAGGATTGTAAAGAGGAGAAAAATAAGAAGAAGAAGGCTTCTTCTGACAATGAGTCTTCTCAGGGTGATTTAGATGCCTTCATTGCTGCCTTGGCTACTCATGCATCAGATGATGTCTGGCTGATTGATTCTGGAGCATCTTTTCACATGACATCTCATAGAGACTGGTTCACAAAGTATGAAGAATACGATGGTGGAAAGGTGTACTTCGAAAGTGATTCATCTTTGGAGATAGTTGGTCGTGGAAGAGTCAGAATCCAATTCCCTGATGGCAAAGTAAAGGGGATCAAGGATGTGATGCATATACCAGGTCTGGCTCAAAATCTACTTTCTGTCAGTAAGCTGAATGATATTGGAGTACAAGTCACTTTCTCTGGAAATGGGTGCAAGATGACTAGAGGTTCAATGGTGCTAGCTAGAGGTGCTCGAATTGGTACCCTATACAAGTTGGATGCACATGTTGTTCAATGTAACAGTGTCTCTGTAAATTCACTGAAGGTTGCTCATGGAGGTAAAGAGGGAAATATCCCTAATTATGTAAACTCTATGGAAGTAAAACTTCCAGCAAAGAAGACTATGCTCTGGCATCATAGGTTAGGCCACATAGGAGAAAAAGGTTTAAAAACCTTGAAGAATAAAAACCCGGTTGAGGGGCTTGATGATTGTAATCTTGAATTTGATTTTTGTAAACATTGTATATATGGAAAGCAGCACCATGTTTCATTTTATGACAGTCCTCACAAATATTCTAGTTTGCTAGATTATATTCATTCAGATGTGTTTGGTCCTGTGAATGTTCCTTCTTTGTCTAAATCAAGATTCTATGTGTCATTTATTGATGATTATTCAAGAAGAGCATTTGTATATTTTCTAAAAAGTAAATTAGAAGTGTTCAGTCGGTTTAAGGAATTTAAGAACTTTGTAGAAAATCATACTAGTAGAAAAATCAAATGCTTAAGGACTGATAATGGCGGATGAATTATGTTCTGATGAATTTGAAAGATACTATAAAGACCATGGGATTAAAAGACATAAGACTACACCTTATACTCCACAGCAAAATGGAGTTGCAAAAAGGTTCAATAGGACGGTGATGGAGAGAGCACGAAGTATGCTTAGTAGTGCTAGCTTGGAGGAGAAGTTATGGGCTAAGGCTACTGCTAGTACATGTTACTTGATTAATCAGTCTCCAAACTCTACTCTTGTTGAGAAAACACCTTTGGAAGCATGGCCTGGTAAGAAGCCCTCTCTTAGACATATTCGAGTCTTTGGCTGTGAAGCATATGCATATGTGCCAAATGAGAAAAGATCTAAGTTGGAGAACAAGGTTGTCAAATGTATTTTTATTGGCTACAGTGCCAGCATAAAAGGATACAAGCTTTGGAATCCTGTTACAAAGAAGGTTGTATACAACAAAAGTGTAATCTTTCATGAGTTGAAACCTTCCACCTTGGATCTGCAGTCAGAGACAAAGTCAGAAAACAATAAGGATGTAGCAGTAATTCCTCCTACTCCAGAGAAAGAGGAATTGAAAATTCAAAATGTACCTGAAACTGAGGAGAGCTCAAGCAGTTCTGAAAGTTTAGAAGAAGAACAATAGCCTCAGCCAGTGAGGAGGTCAACCTGTGAAAGAAAACAACCAGATAGGTATGGGTTCTCTTTGATTGATTCTACTTGTGCCTATGCTTTGATTTCTAGCACCCGAGCCTAGGACTATAAAAGAGGCAATTAAAATGCCTGATTCACTCTTAGTTGGAAGCCATGAATGAAGAGATGGCATCATTAGAGAAGAATGATACCTGGAGTCTGGTGCCCTTGCCTGAAGGCAGAAAACCTGTGGGCTGAAATGGGTATTTAAGAAGATTGGTTTGGATGGCAGTGTAGAAAAGTACAAGGCAAGACTGGTTGCAAAGGGTTATTCCCAGGTAGAGGGAATTGATTATGGGGAGATTTTCTCTCCTGTAGCAAAGCTAACATCTATCAGATTTCTTTTGTCACTTACAGCAACATATGACTTAGAGGTCAAACAGATGGATGTGAAGACAACATTTCTTCATGGTGATCTTGAAGAAGAAATCTATATGTCTCAGCCTAAGCACTTTGTTGAAAAAGGTAAAGAAAAACTGGTATGCAAGCTAAAAAAGTCTCTGTATGGGTTAAAGCAGTCACCTAGAATGTGGTACCAGAAATTTGATACTTTTGTGTTGTCTTTGGGATTTGTAAGATCAAAATTAGATCATTATGTGTATTATAAAGTTGAAGGTGATTGAGTATTTATTATTGCTCTCTATGTTGATGATATGTTGTTCAAAGGCAATAGTAAACTAATGATTTCTGATCTTAAGTCTCAGTTGTCTACCAAGTTCAAAATGAAAGTTCTTGGTGCAGCAAGGTATATTCTGGGGATGGAGATAACAAGGGATAGGAAGAATAGAAAGCTTTGGCTTAGTCAGAGTAAGTATATCAGGACTGTTCTTGAGATATTTTGTATGAATGATTGCAAACAGCTAGTTGTTCCAGTCTTGCAGGGAACGAAGCTATCTGTTGAAGATTGTCCAAAATATCCTACTGAGATGGAGGACATGACCAGTGTACCCTATGCTAGTGCAATTGGTAGCCTTATGTATGCAATGGTCTGTACAAGGCCAGACATTTCCCAAGCAGTGGGAGTTCTTAGTTGGTTTATGGCTAATCCTGGAAGGACACATTGGGATGTTGTAAAGAGAGTTTTCAAATATTTGAAGGGCACTTCAGATTTTGCTTTGTGTTACCATGGGAACTTGGTTGAATCACGGAGGACTCTCAGTATTCGAGGCTATGTGGATTCTGATTGGGATGGGGACATTGACAGCAGGAGGTCTACCAGTGGATACATTTTCATGATGAATGGTGGTGCAGTGAGCTGGATGAGCAAGCGGCAAGTTGTAGTCGCTTTGTCCACTATGGAGGTTGAATACATGGCAACTACTCATGCTTGTAAAGAAGCAGTTTGGTTGAAACGTTTGTGTTCTAACATTGGTTTTGATGTAGGGGAGATAACTATTTTCTATGACAGTCAGAGTGCAATTTTTCTGGCAAAGAACCCTACTTTCCATGCCAGGATGAAACATATTGATGTGCAATATCACTTTGTATGAGATATGGTTGAGGATGGAAAGGTTAGTTTGGAAAAGGTTGATACTCTAGAGAATGTTGCAGATGCATTAACAAAGCCAGTTAGCACAGACAAGTTCAGGTGGTGTGCTAGTTCAATGGGCCTTAGTGCCCATGATTTTCAGTAAGTTTTAATTGTTCTCTAGAGGTGCCTATATGATCTTCGTCAAGTGGGAGATTGTTGGAAATGTATGTCTCAATCATCACAGGCTGAAACCTCTTTAGGAGCCAAGACGGTGTGACAGCTCTTATGTCTGGCCGACAAGCAGTTTGGAACACCATGTTTTGTACAGGTTGTTGTGACCTTGGAGGAGTCTCACCGAACGGTTACACTTTGGAGCCTATCGTTGTGACAAGAAGTATTCGGTGTGACCTCTTATCACATGGAGATCTTTGGCCGATAGGCCATTCATATCGGGTGTCGGGGAGACTCATGGTGATCACAGGCTTTGGGATAACCTATAGCAGCTCGGTGAGAAGTCCCAGCGAATAGCCAATGTCTCACCAACAGTGTAACACTTGGGTTCATTGGAGTAACAATGTTTGTTTCGCTATGAGCTCTCAGCGATGTGTTAAAGTCTCGCTGACAATGTTTGGTTTAAAGTCATCGGGGAAACTCTCACCGGAAGGAATGCTATCAGTAAGAAGTCTTACCGATGTGAGAAAGTCACACCGACCGTATTCATTCGGGGTAACATAAAGGTTCTCGGGAAGATGTCTCGCCGATGATGTTGAATTCTTCGGTGTAGCTCTTAGCGAATGATGGTCTCGATGTAACTTTGAGATCTCAGAGTAAAGTCTTAGCGAAGGACATATGTCTTGGCAACTGTTGATGGCTTCGGGGTGATATATGAGATCTCGAAGAAACCTCTTGGTGATATTAACAAGTCTTGCCGACTGGTGATTAGAGCTCGGTATAACATGTGACTTTGGTATAACCCTTGGTGACTCGGCGTGAGGTCCTGGCGAAGAACGATACTCCTACCGAATGTTAAACTCACATCTATGAGACTTTTGGACCTCGCTATGATCTCCTAGTGAAAGCGATAGGTCTTGCCGACTATTTGGTGATTTGGTGTAACACATAAAAGCTCGATGGGATGTCTTGGTGAGAGTGATAAGTTTTGCCGACAACATGACTCTTCGAAGTGACTTGTGAGCTCGGTGAAACATCTTGGTAATAAGAATAACTCTTGGCGATATCGATATGAAGTCTATGTGGCATCAACAAGACACTGTTAGTGTCTCACTGAGATACCAACACAATGTGAACTCTTTTGACAGTTTTGACCGTACTATGTGGAGTCTCGTGGACCAATAGGAGATGCTGAATCTGAACAGTTGGAAGATTGTTCGTTGTGACGGTTCTACGAGGAAGCTCGACAGACATGGAACAACATGGTTATACTTTGTGATTGGAGATTGTGATCGGTTGGTTGAATCAACAAATTGCTGGGTGGTTGTATGATCAGTAGATGTATTATATTCTGTAAAGACTATAACTTGAAGGTTCTTGTACAAGTTTGTTCATGGTGAATGTTGCTGTAATTTGACACCAGAAAGATAAGTCTGACATTTGTATGTAATCTCTATTACTATAATACAAAGTGATTTCTCTTGGTGTGGTGGGTTTTTCTCCCGTAAGGGTTTTCCCACGTATATCTGATGTTCATGTGTGATTGTCAAATTCTTTGTTTCTATTATTTGTTTCAAAGTGCATCTTAATTGGACTGTAATTGTAAATTTAAAAGTGTCTTTGTGTTTCTTCCCTGAGGTTTTGGTGTTAGGAGAGTTGTTTCCGCACCTTGAATTTCCTTACAAAAAGTCGCCAACCATTTTTTTGTCATATCGCCACTTTTTGGACCCCCATGATCCTGCACTCACCCAATGATTTGCATGAATTGCATTTGGTTGAAGAATACTTTGAGACACTTCAACAAAGTCATGGTTATAGATACGCTTGGGGAGTGAAACAAAAAATTCCTTAGCTATTAATAACATTTTCCTTGACTACAACACCACTAGCATATTTAAAAATGGATTTGACTATTATTTCATGCCCAGTAAGGCCAAGTGAATCCTCATCCTGACCAAATTGAAGCACAAAGGAATAATTCCCATCCAACCAAATTGCTATGATGAATGTGCTCAAAGCTATTTTCCCTATGGATTATGAAGGTCCATTATGCTAAAAATGTGTACAATGATATGTTTGTGAAGATTAAATAGAGATGATTGAATGCCTAATGGGAAGCGACATGACTTTAATTAACTTTGGGGATGTCTAATCTAATATCATCTATTGGATGAGAACAATCTAAATAGATGATGAGTCAAGTATATTTTAAACTATAATATCATTTGGAATCATCTATTGAACTCGGTATGTCTAAAGACTTTCAAAAATGGAGATGAAATACGATCTTTAAACGTTTGACAGCATATTGCTTTGAGGCTATCGATTGGATTAAAATTTATGAAAAAATATCCCAATTTAACAATCTCTATGAATGTATTTCAGGATCCTTTGTTTCAAATGTGGTAGTTAAAAGGAATGGCATCAGCTACTGATAAGTATGGAATTATAGTAATATGCCATTTTATTTTATTTGGTGGATAAATTGAAATATCATTCACAAGAAATTTGATTAATGACAGAAAAATGACAACAAATAAAAATAATGAACAAGCAGGTTGTTATATGGCACAACATCTGAACACTCAACTATTAAATTATTCTGAGAGTCGTAAAATATGGTAGAAAGTATCCAGATTGGAGCTTATGCAAAACAAGATCAATGATACAAATGGGGACAACCATGGGAGGAGAGAATTGTTTTGGGAAATATGGTGGCCTATTTCATAGTGTGAAGATTGCTTCAATGAGTAATGTAGTTGTTATATAAGAATAACACACTGCAACATAATTATATTTCCATTCCCTGCTCCATCACTCCCATTCTACCACAAGAAGACTTATTACCATAGATCTCTCATGACTAGCTACTATTTCAGTGAACTGGGCTTCCACACAAGGGTTTATGTCATCCGATTTTATCTTTCCCGAAGGAATGGTTGACATATAGATTTTGGGTAAATATTTTGGTGAGAGTTTTAAGTAGAGAATGTGACTCGTGTGAATCTATACAACTTTTGGAAATAAAAGAGAAAAAAGAGACTAGATATAGTGGTTTGATTGTGCAAAGAATTAATGTTCAATACTCAATCAAGAAAATAGTGTACTCTATTTAATCTATTTCTATTATTCTCATTATAATATATTAATGGTATCATCTCAGATATATGAGAAGAATTATGTGAGTAAAAACTAAAAGTTGGAGTCAGGGTTCATCATAAGTATTTCCTTCTTTTTTGTTAGAGTAAATTTTGAGAACTAGAGATGGATGTTATTCAATTGAGAAGTTATATAAAGTTATCCTTGCCTAAATGAAATGTATGAAGTGGACATAGTGATAGTTAGTAGAATGATTAAAATTATGAACTATTGAATGGTGATATGGAAAGGAATGACACATTCCTACAACGATTCATATCTTTTAATTATTACTTTATGTTATCAATTTAAGCAATACTTCGCAATAAGACTCATATTTCTCTACTTTTGTGATGTTGGCTTTTATTTAGTTCCATCATATTGGAGATATATTGTATTGATATAGTACTTTGAGGGAAGTATATAGGCTTTATTTATTTGTTTATTTTAACTTTTATTACCTATTATGTGTAATGTAAATTGAATTTCAATTTTATCTTTTCATTCTTTCACTAGTTACACTCTTCATCACAAATAAAGGTTTTCATCCTTAAATATAATGTTAATACTCCATTTCTTTATTTTTTGCTAGTTAATAAAAACATAATAAAAATTTCAAAGATAGGAGGGTCTGATCATTAGGCTCTGATACCAAATGTGATCAAACTAATTTCTGACATTAAAAGCAAATACTTTAATCTATTTAATGAGTAAAGATATACATATATTAATTAAAATAGTCATAAAGCAAAGAGAAATAATTATTAAAGAATATATAATGACATTTATAACATTAATAAATTAATGCAATGAACCTTTAAATTATAAATGCAATGGAATAATACATAGATCTTTAATAGTTTCTAGAAATTTACTATCCCACACAGAGAGATGGGGTTACAGGTCCCAACTTTTCTAGGCACAAACACCCTTAGAGGAATTGATTCTTGCACAAAACCAATCTTACCTTCACAGCATAAACACAGCCCTAGCCAGGACACTCTCGGGTGTATGTTGTACCCTGAGTTGGACACACGTTGTGTGCCCCTTCTCCAAATGTTTAAATGCCAGCTAGGACGAAAACCTTCACTCTTGTGTGTCCTCTGAATTTTTGTATTTATTTTTCTCAGTTTTTTCCTCTTCTCTCCTTGAATGTTTGTCCCCTTTCCAAGTCTCACACAAATGCTTTATATATGCTTTAAGGGGTGGGATCCAAACCATCACACCCTTTCCCAAAAGTTTCCTTTTAATAATTATTTAAATAATTAATTATGCATCCCCTTTTTAAAGAGTGTTTATACATATTATTATTAATCTCTCGTTTAACCAAAGGATCATAATATGATCATTTATTTTTCATCTCCTTTTTAATTTTAAAGGTTTATTTCATAGATTTCTCTTCTTTTGGGGAAAAAGTCACATAACAGGGGGTGTGGGTTTTTGCAAGGGTTTTTGTCTCTTTTTTTGGTTTACCATTTGTAGTTTTACCTCCCACAAGTTCTAAAAGTTGAAACCATTAAATGGTAGTTTTATGTTGAGTTCTTGTAGGAAAGAGGGTGTTTTCGGATTAATCAAAGATCAATAGTGAAGTGTGTTATTGTGTATCTCACCTTTGAAGATTGATAATATTCTTTCCATATTTTCTCGTGTGGATTATTTTCTTGAAAGGGTTTCTCCATGTAAATCTGATCTCATATTTTGGTTGTTGATTTCTCTATTATGATGAATGTGCAATCACATACTTAAATATAATTTTGTAAATCTTATTTTCATATTTGAATTCATATAAATAAGTTAATATTGCAGCTTTATTTCACCTTTTTTTCAATAGTTAGTTCATCCCATGATATAAAGAATAAAAAATATGAATCTTGGTAATATTATGCTAAATGTAAATGAGGTATTTTACAAGAATGTGTTCATTAATGGTATAGTCAAACAACATTGAGTTAACAAGAATTGAGAAGGGTTATTATGGAGGGGCACTAGAACCACCTATGGGTCCAAATAGAACATTCTTAGGCCCCATAAATTTTGGTAACTACTCCATCAATTTTTTGTAGTTTCTTACTCTCTAGCCTCTTAAGAGAATTTTTTGGAACCTTATAGTCTAAAAGGATCAAGACCTTGGGGAATACAAGGGACCTCCTCTAGTGCTCACCTTCCCACCCTAACATGTTGGCATAATCATTTTATCCTCACAATGTGAAGAATGAAAAATAAGGGTCTTGGAAATATTATTCTAAACACAAATGAGGCATTTTGCAAGAATGCATTCATTCTTGGCACAGTCAAACAATGTTGAGTTGAAAATAACTAAGAGAGGTTATTTTGGAGGCACTCTAGAACCACCTATAGGTCTAGATAGAACATTCTTAGGCTTCAAAAACTCTAAAAACTACATCAAATTTTGGAAATTTATTGTTCTCATGTCCCTTAAGAGACTTGGCCAAAATTATGTAGCTCTAAAGGATCAAGACAATTGGAAAATAAAATGGGGCCTCCCCTATAATTCAACTACCTGACATGATGTTTTGGTATGGTTTTTTTAGCTCCATGAATAGAATGCAAAATATGGCTATTGGTAACAATAAACTAAATGCCACTAAGGTGATTTTCAAGAATGCATTCATTCTTATTAGATAAAAAATCAATCTATAATCCAATTGTTAATAACCAAAGATATATTCATGCTATGAAACTAATTAATGTGGAATAAAAGGCTTAGACTATTAAAATATGAAATTAAGTTGTCTTAATATGGAATTATTGTGTAAAGATTCAACCTCTTTTGATGCTTAAGTTATCCACTTCAACATTTTTAATACAACCACCTTAGATGATATTAAAACACCAATAAAAGGAAGATAACACTAGCATAATATAAAAGCAAAATAGAGGCAAAAATTAGTAACATATTAGTGTAATAAACTCTAGAAGATAATCTCACAACACAAGATTTAAATGGATAAATCCTTTTAGAAAAAACTCCACCAACAAGAAAGGCCAAACATATGTTATATTCAAAATAATTATTACAATATATTCACTTCCATAACTCTTGTTATGTCTTCAATATAACAACACTTGTATGCAAATATTTTCAGGGATAACTTTAAGAACTCCCCCTCGGTGAAGGTGTAAAATCCTAGCAAAACTTGTATACTTCCTGAAAAAATATTTATTTTATTGGCAATTTTTTTCATTTTTCGGGAAAAAAAAAATCTCGATTGGTGAATTTTTGTAATCGCTAGGAGTCTATGGAAAATCATGGTGAATTGTAATTTTTTTAAAACCAGTAAAATATTTTCATTGGTGATTAAAACCTATTTTCAAACCAATAAAATATTTCCATTAGTGAATTAAACATGTTTTGAAATGAACAAAATATTTCTATTGGCGAATTAAACATGTACTCAAACAAATAAAATATTTTTGTTGGCGATTCAAAAATGTTTTCAAACCAAAAAAAAAAATTCATTGGCGAATTAAACCTATTTTTAAATGAATAAAAAAAACCATTGGTGAATTAAACATAATCTCAAACCAATAAAAAAAATCATTGGCAAAATAAACTAGTGTTCTAATAATAAATCATAGCATGGGTGGCAAAAATATCAAATGCTACATATTGTTCTATTCTGAGAAAAAAATTCCACACATCCAAATTCCTTTATAAAGTGTCCAAAATGGGGACAAGTGTCAACATATTCATTATGTCCAAAGCCAGATGTCAATGCAAATCAATATAACCCACAACCATTTAATGAATTTTAGATGGACGGCTATAGTTGCATTCTAGAAGCAAACGTCTGAAGCACTAGACTTGTGAATCCAAAACTCCAAAATTATACTAGAACCATTAGATTTCCAAAAATCAATGGTTGACATTTTATTACTTATTAAATCACTTAAATTCATGACACCCAAAATAATATTTTATCGTTGACTAGCTACTAGCAGTTGAAGGTCACTTAAGTTATGACTTAAGCCTTTGGAGTCATCGTGTTGATCGGCCCCTCGACCTAGGCAATTACCAGTTGGACCATGGAATATCAAAATAAGGTGACAAATGTTTTCTCACAAAAATCAATAGTTGAGACTGGTGATTAACGATCGGGAGGATCCAACGCGCCCGCACTACTGAGAAGGTGATGTCATCAATTTTTTGTGGTAATGTGGGATTGTGACATTTGTCCTCGATGGGATTGAGCTTCAACTTGTGGTTAATGGTCTAAAAGGAATCAACGATCAGTGCTAACTTCATCAAAGATCAACAGTTATCGTAAGATGGACAACCGTAGTTACATTCTAGAAGAAAATGTCTGAAGCACTAGACTTGTGAATTCAAAGCTCTAGAATAATGCCAGAACCATTAGATTTTAAAATATCAATGGTTGACATTTTATTATTTTTTAAATCACTTAAATTCATTACTCATTTTTTTGAAATAATATTGTCACATCAAGTGGTGAATTAAATGTTCAAGAGTTGAGTATTTGATGTCTTTGTCCTATATATACTTCACCAACTTGATGTTCTTCATATCATTTATAATATATTTGGTAATTGGCTTTTCTTTCTTTCTTCTCTATTCTCAATTTAACTATGATATGGAGTCTTCATGGCGTGTCATGCTACCCAAATATTTTTGGGAGAAAAGAAGCGATGATGCATACGATAGATGAAAGTTGGGTAAGGTTTCTACAATTCCTTATGTGCAAGTTGATGACACTATAAGAATAATTGTGGGTAGGGAATGGCTTCATAACAACCCCCATGCTCTATTTTCTAAGGTAGCTTCGGATTTCTTGTCCAATTGCATGGAAATTTTTCTCGATAAAGATTTGGTGAAGATGTTGGCAATACATTATTTGCAGCCTTTCATTTTGGAGTTGGCACTGGAGCATTACAATTTTGAAAGTGGGTTAGTGCATGTTGATGGAATCTTCCACAAAGTGGAATTACATGCTTCTACAATGTAGGCTCTTTCCCTGGTTAATATGAGGTGCGGTATGTTGTGTGATATGAAAAATGAATCATTAAAGAGTCTGGAGTTTTGGAGGAAGGATTTGGGTGATTCCCTTTTCTTCTCTATTGTTACTTTGTTAAATTCAATTCACCTTTTGCTCAAACACCCTGTTGAGGGCCTCTACTACTGTTATATATTTTTTTAGTAATGAATTATGTCTATATTTTATTGTACAACTCTTGTAATATGTATTTTGTGACTGGTTTTTTGTCACGGTTAGTGGCTTTTTAGCCAGGTTGGTTATGTAATATGTACTTCATTCTTCAACTACTTCAATTGAAATACTTTTTGTGGCTCTATTCTTTTAAATCATTTTTGCTTTATTCAATACAAAAATGTGGCTTTTAAAACTAATACTAATTATCAACACATAGTTATGATCATAAGTGAGCAAAATTTATTGTGACTTATTAGTGGATATTGATAATGATTAAGCTACAACAACCATTTAATTCTCTCTTTTAAATGCTTTGAAGTAATCTACTTTCCATTTAATTCTCAATCTTTTTATTGATTTCCGCATATCCACCAGATTGTCTTTCATTGAAGAAAATGTGGTTGTGGTATGGCGGATTAACACCATATGTACATCTGAAGTGAGTGAAATTTTTGATTTGATCATATACTTTTGATCATAAGTGAGCAAAATTAATTGTGACTTATTAGTGGACATTGATAATGATTAAGGTACAACAAACCATTTAATTATCTCTTTTCGATGCCTTGAAGTACTCTATCTTTCATTTAATTCTCAATCTTTTTATTGATTTCCACATATCCACCAGATAGTCTTTCATTGAAGAAAATGTGTATGCAGTACTATGGATTAATGCCATATGTACCTAGGAAATCTTTAAAAGATTCAAAATTAGGTTTCTCTTCTAATCCAAAGCGAATGAAATGTTTAATTTGATAACTTGATACTGAAAATGGTAGAAAGTATGGCACGTGGCATGTGCTTTCTTTTTATCAATTTCTGTCTTTTTTATTGATTTCTGCATATCTGCCAAATTGTCTTTCTTTGAAGAAAGTGTGGTTGTGGTACCACAGATTAATGCCATATGTACATCTGAAGTGATTGATTGGATAGCTTGATATTGAAAACTACAGGACATACTATAGATGATGATGTTATTAATCTAGTGACCAATTGAAACAAGATTTGTAATGATTTCATATCATTTGAGTGGAAATTTTGATAGATTGTCAGCTTAAGGTATAGTTTGCATGTAGCTAGACGTCAATCAAAATAAATATTGTAAATGTAAGACTTAAGTTACATGGTTAAGTTGGTTTTTTGGTTTGTGCAATTATCATTATATCCAACCTTACACGACTCACGAGTAAATAGGGATCAAGCTGGTATGGTACTGGTGGCCCATAAATAGGGATAGTGAGCACAATTGAAGTCATTCGTAGAAGGCTAAAGGCTTTACTATTGAGTGCAATGTTTTGAATTTTCATAAGGACTTTCATTTTGCAAGGTTAATAAGGAAGAAGATGATGTGGTATTATTGCGGATACTCTAAATTCTCCTGCCTCTAGTTATGTAGTTACAAAGTAAAAGACCAATTTAATTCAAGTTTAGAATGGGTGAAATTGGAAAGAAGTTGATTTGGTTCACCTAACTTCTGAGACATGTTTTGAACCAAGATGAGGAGCACTGATGGAGATAAGTGCTTTCATAGAGAGTACACCCACATAATTATTTTATTCTTGTTTGCATTCAAAGCTAGCGACTTCTCATTCTCCATTTTGGTAGAGGAACTATAGACTTTTAGACCCGTTGTGTGCTATCCAAATGCATGGAAGTTGCATGTTGAAGGTGGTAGGAGATTTACTAACCCTCATCTTCTACATGACCCTAGTTCTCAAACAAGATAGACACATTTTGTATCTTCACAACTCACATTTCCCCAGCATGGTAGGCAAGCCCTATGGATTCTCAAAGTCATTTTTTGGGTAATATGGTTTGGATCCCATAGTTGCCACTACTAGCTTGGAATTAATTATTTCAGTTTTGGGTGTTCTGGTTCACTAGATTGAGCATATTATAAATGTAGAACCATATTCAAGTACCAAGATCCAAACCATGGTTGACAAGCCCCATGGTTAGAGAATATGGTTTGTATTGTCACCAAAAGCAAAAGTAGCTAGCAGCCTAGCAGCTTGGAATCAATTGTGTCTAATGTAAAGTGGCATGTAACATTTATACAAAATAAGAGCTTGCATGACCTACTCATCTTTAAAAAGCTATGTAATAATGTAACATTGTAATTCAGTGGTAATAAAATAAATGGTTGTATTATTCTTCGGTATTCATTTATAGTAAAGAATTATTTTTTGTTTACAGTGTATATTCAAATTATACAAGTAATGTAAATGGAATAAAATAATGGAAAGAAATATTTAATAAACTTAGAAAAATAATATTTTTTTCCTTTAAGAGATTAACTATTATCTATTTATGAAATATTTGCATGCATATTTAAAAAATAAAGCAATACAAATGAAAAAAGAAAGTTTCCATCAAATTGACAAAAAACATTAAAAGTTGTCACTCTTGCTAGGGTTTACCAAAATTTCATTGATTTCTAATTTTTCATTGACCTACTCCCTTGATTCCTAGTATCATTAGTCATTTTATTAATCCCTTTGCAATGTTAAGTTACTAGCCCCTTGGCCTTTATGTCAATCAATCTCTTACTTTTAAATAGATTCTACAAGTCCACAGGATGCTTCAAGTAGATCTATATGTGACTTGCGGAACCATGGAATGGACATGTGGACTCATCTCGATGACTCCATTAGGATTGTGTATCCTAGCACCACTAAAGTTTAAATTTTTAAAATAACTTCAAAACACATGTTTATTGTTTATATCATAAATTACTCAACCGTTCGATGAAAATCTGATGGATGGTTGTAGTTGCATTCCTGAATGAAATACACAAAGTGTTAGGCTTGCAAACTCAAACCTTTGAAATCAACCTATAACTATTAGATTTACAAAGATCAACGGTTGAGAATTTGTTTCTATGTGTCATTACAAAAATGTAATGTACTAACTATGTAGTCTGGTGGCAACACATTGACGTTTCATTCACTTTAATATTTGAAAAAAATAAGTGAACTTTCTACTACTGAGTGATTTTATTTTTAAGTGAGAGAGTCAATACACAAGGAGATTTTAGATTACTCATTAAAGTGCACTAGGGAGATTTCGGGTTCCAACAAAGCCATTACATGCCTTGTCAGTATTAATATTTTCAAGAATCAAAATCCAAGTAAGTGAAAGACAAAATTCCTACGGTTGTGTTTCATTGCTTCTTAAAATCGTATTTGTCAAACTTTGAAGTTTGGGTTTAGGGTTGAGAGACTTAAGAAAAATTAAGGAGGACTAAGAGGAAATTCACAATTTCACATTGTATAAGCATGTCTACCACCAGTACCACTAACAAACCAAAGAAAGTTGTTGGGAAAGGTAGAGAAAAATCGGATAAAAAAATATATTATGTTGAATTGCTTAAAACCTCGGCTTTCACTGATGAATACCATGATATTTATGATCCTGAAATCTATGGTAGGCTTACCTCAAAACTTATATTTTCATCTAATAATAAGGATGCAAACCAAATGCAAGTTAACAGTTTAAGTGCACCATGGGTAAGTGGATTAGGGTGCATGATGTTACATGAGGTTTTTCCTAGCCTAGAATTTATCATGGTCTATGGCCAAAATTATGATGATAACAAAAGAGAAATTGTTAATAAAGATAGTGAAGAAGAATTGTTAACCATTAATGCAGAATAACTTGGAAAAGTGTTGGGGTTTACAACCAAATAATTTGGAAACATCCACATTGACCTAGAAAAGTTTTCTAATGATTATGAAGCAGTGAATGAAAGGGAGAAAAAATATTTCCTAAATAAAATAGTTCAGGATAACATACAAGTTAGATACAAATTAAAAGGTAATCATAAGCCTCATGATTTTGATATTTTTAGACCATGGGTTTAGGATACTATTTCCATGCTAGCATTTTTCCTCAAAATGAATAGCATTTGGGAAGTGGGTGCAAGCCTCCTTGAAATGGTATACAATATCCATTATGTTCTATCTCAACCTTTCAAATATAACTTTATTGAGCATGTTGTAGAATTCATGCATGAACATTTTTTAATGATTAAAGGAGGTCCACACTCAAATTCCACTAAAACATTTAGGTTCACAACCTACTTGTTCTATTCTTTTCTATTCAAATTGAATGGAATGTTTTAGACCAAAAAGCTTCAGATTCAACCCTATACAAATGTTAAGGAAAAGAAAATGGCTCCAATATATGATTGGACCACTAAGATAAGGTTGCATGATTCTCAAAGGAACTAAAATCATTTTGTAGACTACTTTTTGGCTCCATTGCATCAAGAAATTGCAAATACTCCAATGCCTAGATTTCCTATGTCATGTAGAAATTGCATTCAACTAGGAAAATAAATAGAATTGGATAATTGGTACTTAATGGAAGAATGTATTGTGCTAAGATTTTATGGATCAGGAGTAGAGCCATACAAACTTCCAAGACATGTGACAGAAAGGGTTTTTGCATTGGAATTTGTAAGGCAGATGCAGAGTACTGATGAACTACACTTTGTCAATCAGCAAAAGAAGACCTTATTTCCTTCTTTACTTTTTTCATGTGGAGGGTTCACATTCGAGATAAAATCATTTAAGGCGGTACATGATCTTTTGAATTTTTTTAATTTTGATGATGTCTATCACTAGTAGTATGATACATATGACACCATTAAATCAATGATTGTGGCCAATAGGAATGTTGCCAGTAGAATTCAACATCAAAGTAAACCCTTGCTTGAAAACTTGAGTAACAAGGATTTTTGGGATGAGGTCAAAATAGAAATGGAGAAAAGTGTTGCTAAGAAAGGTATTTATTTTGAGCAATTGTCAGCATAAATTTTAGCATTGCACCAAAAGACAATCAGGAGGTACAACATTTTTTATGAAAAAAGTGATAAACCATCTATTAGAGTAAACATGCCAAATTTTCTATATAAGGAAGTTACAGATAAAAATTGGACACAATAAAAAATTACTGCCTTTTGGTCTATGAGGAAGGAGCTAGGTGAACCAAGAACTCTTGCAGACTTTGGAGATAATGAAGAAGATTGTGAGTTTAGAAAAATGTGGAATATAGATCATCCCAATGAACATGAAGGTCAAGAAATTGATGATGAATCCAATGATGAAAGGGAAGAAAAAAGCTATGTCAAAGCTAGTTTAAGTGAGGCCACAAAAGAAGCATATACTTTAGAAGCAACCATAGCCAAAAAAATGGGTTATGAAGGTGGTCCTTTGGGGTCCCAAGGACAAGGCCCTTGGATGGTAGAAGATGTAGAGCATAGAAAGCCAGTTGATAAATCTAGCATTTGAGCTAATAAAGTAGACCAAGGGAATACAAGTACAGCTAAAAAAAATCATTTTGTTAGGGCTTCAAATCCTAATCCTCATGGTCAAATGCAATCACAACTAGGACATGCCCATGGTGGAGAACCTAGTGCAACTATCACTTCCACTAGTGGCAATGGTATGGGTAGTAGTATTAGTAGTGATCAACATGTACTACAAAAAAGAATTACACACAAGAGGAAAGCAATACAAGATATCACACAAACGCCAAGTGATCAAGGCATACAGAAGAGGGCAAGGATTTTGACAGGTCCAAGTCACACTACCATTTCTATCACAAAGGATTTATTTCTAGGAACTCCTCTAGTTAGTGTGGTTGCAATTGTAAGTACTCCTATTCCTTCACTTTCAAGCATTCCATTATTCCTACGTCCCCAAGTTTTGATTACATTGAAGAGTTTAAAAAGAAATCATAATTGTATATAAAATAAAAGAAGCAATTGATGGAGAGTGTGTATGTTGTAACTTTAGAGCATGCAACAACCATATTATTAACCACATTTGACAAAAATAAAGAAATCATGGAGTACACATTTGTTGTTCCCACAATTCAAAATAAACCAACAAATCAGATGGATCGATCTAAATTTCAGGTGAGCAATTTCCAATTAATTTTTTTTGGATTCAAAAACACTAACAAAATTATTGTATCAAAGAAGATCAATGAGCTCATGTACACATCTTTGCTAAAGAAAGAGATACAGAGAGAGGTTGTAGACTGAAATAGAAAAATTATAGGCAGACCTAGCAAATGAGAAAGCAAAGAGGAAAGCAGTAGATAACAAGAGCAATGAATTAGAAAAAAGAATAAAAAAATCTACCTCTACATCAACAAGCAAAGAGGATAAACAAAATAAGAAAGAATTGAATGAGCTGAAGCAAAGGTTATATGAGAGAAAAAAGAAATATGATGAGGAAAAATCCACTTCAAAAAAATTAAGACAATGCATTGGGAAAGGAAATAAACAGTGGGAACAAAAATTGGAGAAAGAGAGAAAAAGAAATGAAAGATTGGTCATAGAGTTGATGGAAGCAAAAAATAAAATAAACTCTTGTCAAAATATGTTAACTACATTTTGTAGAGAAACAATGAGGCATATGAAACAAAATATCTGGGAGGAAATGATGCGGAGGATTGATCATTTGTGTGAATTTCTTCAATTGATTGATGTTATGAGACTACATTATAAGAAGCTCAGCAAATATTTAATGGAGAACAAAAATGTGTTGGCATCAGAGAAATCTACAAATCAAGTTCAACAAATAGTCTACAAAGTGAGTGATAATGAATTGAAATCAAAAGGGATTAATAATCATATTGAAGCCTTAATGAAGGTATCATCTATCATTCAAAAGTGTTTGAGAATGCATGAAACAACAAAATTTGTGAATCTAGTTGCAACAAAGATGAAGAAGCTAGATGATAAGGTAAGGAACATGGCAAAGCTTGGTTTTCCAGAGGCTTTTGACACAAATGAGCAATTCATTAGAAAGGATGGTTTTAGAAATAAGATGGAGGGTGCAAGGAAGATTGATTTAGACTAGTTTCCTCAGAACCTAGATAAGGCGAACTATTTGGATTCCATCAAACCACTGATAACCTTGAATGTAATTTTGGATGAAATATTCAAGTCAAGATCCAAGTTCAATCATACATTATTAACAAATTTTCAAGTCAGACAACATCAGTTGGAACAAATGGAAATTCCATCACCTGAACAATGGAAATTGCTACAAAAGTTGATAGAATGATTTGATATTGGGGTATGTGTAGGATCATCATGGAAAAAATAGGCCCTTAAGTGGCAATGAAAATTCAGAAAAATCAGAGTTAGGCAACTTGACATAAAAATTTGAATAAGTTATCTATATTATTTCAAAAATATGTAAGAATAGAATCTGTGGAAAATTGAATGTAGTTTCTAAACTACTAAGTTTTTTTTTTTTTTTTAAGTCTATTTAATGAAAAATTGAAATTTCAATGCAGTAGTACTTAAATTTCAGGGGAAAAATAAGAAGTAGGTGTTTGTCTGACCACCCTAACCACAATAAAATGATAATATTTTTTATAAGGTTTTAGATATAAGTAGAGGACTCATGTCCAGATGTGACGATATTTTTTGTAATTTTTTCCAAGTAAATAATTAATTATATTTTTTATTACAAATTTTAAAAAATATAAAAACTTGTATGTCTAACCACCTTAACTTGGTCAAAACTTCATAAAATTCAAAAAAAAATTAATCCTATAGTATGTAAAGCATAGAATGTGATGCATATTTTGGATTCAAAAAATATGATACCGTTTGAAAGTTATAGATGTTTTTCAATCAGCCTATCAATCAGGACTTTAGTCATAATTCTAATAGAAAATGAATAATAATTATTTATTAAATTCAAAGTAAAGAATAATTTATATTGGTGGAAATCTGAGAGTCTCCTCTACAAACCCTTTTCGTTTCATCAATTTTGGCTAAAAATAAAGTCGTCAGCCACATGGACAAAGTCTAGAAAAACAAGGTGAGTTGTCAAACACATTTATTGCGTTGACTTCTTAGGATTGGCATGTCTAAGCAAAATACCAAAGCAAGCCCGAGGCTAATCCCAAGGCAATAAATTCTTTGTCAGAAATATCAGATATCCATTTCAAATCGGATATATGTTTTGAATCGGATATCCGTTTTGAATCGGATATCCGATTTGGTTTATATATGATTTTAAAAAATGTTTTACACTTTATAATATATTATTTAGAAAATGCAATAAATATTTTATAGTTTATTTTAATATATCTAGTTTAGAATATACAATATAGTTTATAATTTAATATATAATATATTATATTATTATGTATAATATTTAAATATTATTTCTATATTTTAGTTAATGTATATATATATTACTAATATATAAAATATTATATAACTAATTAATATTACTAACATATAAAATATTTAAATATTATCTCTTTCCCTCTCTCTCACTCACTCCTATGTCTCTCCACTCTACCCTTAGCCCTCTACCCTTAAACCAATCCTTAAACCCCTAAACCCTCTACCCTCTATCTCTCTCCCACTCCCCCCCCTCTCTCTCTCTCAAGACTCTCCCTCATCCCCCCTCTCCCTCTCTCAAGTCTCTCTCTCACTCACTCCCTCTATCTCCCTCTCCTCTACCCTTAACCCTAAACCCTTAACCCTTAACCCTTGAACCTATATCTCTCTCCCACTCCCCTCCCTCTCTCTCTCAAGTCTCA
>VDFB02292945.1:0-26700 GCA_007258455.2 Sequoia sempervirens | reverse complement strand
ATGCCCTTTTTCAATATCCTCACAAAGTTTGCTTCTAACTCATCAAAATCATTCAGATTAGATTCCTCACTCTTCTCTACTTTTCCAACTTTAAAAGTAGTCTCTTTTCTTGAATCACTTGGACCAAAATCTCTCAATTCAAAAGTAGTTAAAGCACCAAACAACTAATCTCTAGAATAATGATCTAAATTTTGAGCTTCTTCAATAGTAGAAACCTTATGACTATAAGATTTAGGAAGAGTTCTTAATACCTTCTTTACCACCTCATCTTCTTCAAGTTTTCCACCAAGGCCTCTGATGGAATTGACAACTTTGTCCACTCTATGCATGTAGCCTGTAATATCTTCATCTTCTATAATCCTTAGGGTTTCAAACTTAGTCTTCAAATTTTGCATTTTTTATTGCTTGACCTTATCATCTCCTTCATAGATACTTTCCACCTTTTTTCAGATCTCACCATCATTTTTGAGACTCATAACTTTCACAAGTTTTGAATTAGAAAGACCACTCAAAAGAGCATACCTTTCTTTGCCATTGTTCTCATATGCCTTGATCTCATCATCAATACTCGAACCATTTGTAGGAATTGTATATACAGTTTCAACAGACTTCCAAACTCCAAATCCTAGAGAAATAAGGAAACCTTCCATCATGTTCTTCCAGAATACATAATCAAATCCATCAAATATAAGAGCCTCCTTCTTGTGTGCCATCCTAGATCTACCTCAAGTGATTAAGCTTTCTTCCAAGGAACCTTGCTGTGATACCAATTGTTGGATGCGCAAGACAACTGAGAGGGGGGGCTAAATCAATTGTACATTAAAACATCAAAACTCTCATTAACATTTAGATCTGCATTAATCCATAAACCCTTAAGAACCTTTAAAACCTTATCATGCATTAACATAATATAAACATGAGAAACAATAATGCAAACACATCCATACACACGAGAAAACCAGATTTACATGGAAAACCTAAGAAGGGAAAAACGATGGTGAGGATTAGCTCACAATATAATGTAATTGCAACACCACATACAATAGGATCATTGCCCAAAAGAAAGAAGGGATCACTGCCAATGGCTCGCTGCCAGATTAGAAAGAAGAAGATAGAAGATTGTTACAATGAGAAATCCATCTCAGAGTGAAAAAAAGTATCCACCACTACTTCACCAGAACATTCTCACTCTCTTTGTAGAATATAGACACCTTCTACTCATTGCTTCTATTAGTCTTAGTCATTAAAGCTCACACCGTACTTCACACTTTCACACTTGACATCACAATTCACATCATGCACACTTTACACACTCATCATTCATCAACTAAACACATATATATCATCCTCAACCTTGAAAAAAATTTACAAGGTCGGTTATGCACTTCAAACCTAAAAATTCAAAATAGGCCAGCACCAAAACATTCCCGTAGTGGAGAGGAATGAAGGCGGACCACAACAAACCTTAACTCAGACCTAAATTCACATATACATGCCACACCACGCTTCCAAAAACACCAAAGAATATCCACAATTAGTGTAAACACCCAAGGTCAGTCAAACCTGTGTTGACACCATTATACATTTAAGTACATGCTTCACCAAATCCAAAGATGACTCGCAGACCACACACAAAAACACAATCTAGAATATTCCATCAACACCTTAAAATCTAACAAATCCTTTGCAACATCATACACCTGAAGAGCATTTTTATACACTTAGTTAACCTTCCACACACTTTAACTCATAAATCCAACCTTTCGGAGCATCAAAACTCAAACAACTCAGACTGAAGATAGATATGAACAATATAAGCACACTCCTAGATCCATAAGACCATAAAACACTATGTGGAGAAATACAGAGAAAACCCATTTCTCCTAGACAACACTTCTTCATAGTTCACACATTGGTGAACATAACTTCAATCGAATGATCCAAAACTTGAAACTCTGGATATAACACCTCTGAAAACATCTAATCAACATATCTAAACCACAAAAGTAGATCTTCAACCATGAAGAAATGTGGAGAAAAACACTAAACACCACTCTGCCACACTATCTCCTCTTTTATTCAAATTTTCTCAAAAGCACTTGGAAACCAAGCACCACAAACAACATATCAACATATGCAATACATTCTCATCAACACCAAACCAACTGAAATATATAAACTCAGCCATACTAATGGTTGAACATCCTCAAACACATGCTCATCCAAGCAACATTAGAGGTTTACATCAGTGATACTACTAATGACAACATAATGCAACCAATCGAAGCATCTCCATCGGTTGACATCAAAACAGCAAAAAAGATCTATTGACATCAATGACAACACAAAATTCCAACAAGGACAAGTGATGATGGGATTAATGCCCTCCTCCAACTAAATGGTGTGCTCAAAGTCTCTCTCATGATCTATGTTGCAAGTATGAGCAAGCTTGGTGGTGTTGTCATTAATGTTGTCATTGATGTCAACACAGTTCAGTATGTTGTAGATTATACATGTATAGTTGATATGTTGTTTGTACATGGAGCTATCTTCATGATCTTGCATATATGCTAAAATGATGAGTTTCCAAGTGCTTTTGAGAAAATTAATAAAGAAGAGAAGTCAAAGTTATGAATGTGTTCAGAATGTGCTCCACATTTCTCCTATGTTGATCATATGCTTGTGCAGATCTGAAGGTTTGCTAATGGTGATCTAGTGGTGATATCTCCTAAGTTGAAGTTTCTGGTTTGATGGGATGTGAAAGTTACATTCACCAGTGTGTGAACTGTTTTGGAAGAATTGGTCTTCTATAGACTGGGAGAAATGTTTCTACTCCACAGTCCTTTGTTGTTCTATTTCAGATCTTGGGGATCTAGAATATTTCTTATATTGGTGTTCTCTTGGTTTTGGCAAAGATGTGTGTGGTTTGGTGATCCAGAAGTCATGTTTCTGAGTTGTTGTATGTGTATGCACATCCAGAAGGAATGATGGAAGGAGTTCGGTGTTCAAAGATTGTTGCACTTGCTGCGGATGTATCTGAAGGAATTTGAGATGTGTTCTCGTGCATAATGAAGTGTTTTACATCATCCATGTGTTATCTTCTTGTTGGGAAGCATGTACATCAATGTTCATTTGTGTTTTCATTAGGTTTGGCTGACCTGGTGTTTACACTTCATTCAAAGAATTAAATTAATCAAGGAAGTGTGTGGTTGATCCGATACATTATTTTTGGTCTTGGCTAAGTATTTTTATTGGTCCACTCTCATTCTTTTCCACTGCGGGAATGTTGAGTTGCGACCTAATTTGAATTTATGAAATGAAGTTTATGTGGCCAACCTTGGACAAAGTTTCTAAGGTTGAAGATGGTATAAATGCAAGTCGAATTGTGAAGAATTGGATGAGATGCAAAGTGACGAAGTAAGCCACAAATCAAAAGAGCAGAAGTGTGTGTAAGTGAGTTGAGGCAGTAGTACTTCATTGTGTTAGATTCCTGAAGGCAGTGAGCTGAAGGTTTTTGCAATCTTCTAATCAAGGCTGTGGATGTGTGTTAATTGATGTGGTGGATCTTTTGTTCTCTTTTGTATTAGTAGGCAATGAGCCTCCTTGTTGGACAGCGAGTCCTTTCTGTAGGCAGTGAGCCTTTGTATTTGGACAGCGAGTCCTCTTCTAGGCAGTGAGCCTCTATATTCAGTTTTACAATCTCTTTATATTGTGAGTTAATCCTCATCGTGGTTTTTCCCTCATTGGGTTTTCCACATAAAAATCTAGTGTTCATTGTGTTGATTTTACTTTTATTTTTATTTTTGTTTCATACTCAAACTTAATAACAGAATAGTGTGGTTGTGGAATTGATAAGTGTTGAGGTTTTAAGTTTGAATTTTTATGACAACTGAATCACCCCCCCTCTTAGTTGTCCTAAGCCTTTTTAACAATCTCCTTGGAGGAATGTTATTGAATGCTTTATTATTCTTTTCAATGATGTTGTGTACATCCACATGATATACCTTCTTTCCTTGGGAAGGTTGTGTTATAGTCACTAAACACTAAGATACCCATACAAATTCCCCATGATAGAAAAATAATTTATATTCTCTTAGTTGATACAATCCTTGACACTTTATTTGTCATTCCTTGGAGTACCACTTATTTTCCAACTAAATAAGAATTTAGTTCTATAGTGTGGAATTTTTGTGTGATCTTAGCTAATGAGTGTATCCATTAGACACCTAGGACCACATTTTTGTCTCTTATGCTAACAACGTAGAAGTACTCCTTCATATCATATCCTACTAGATTAAGAATCAACTCAAAGATATTCCTATTGCATTGGATGGTAAAACCTTCAACCACCATAACACTAAATCATTCAAAGTTCTTTGTCTTGAGATCCCATTTGGCCACTAATCCCTCATCAATGAAGTTATGAGTGACACCAATTTCAATTAGTATAATCACCCTTTGACCTTGTAGGACCCCATGGATGTGAAAATAATTATATCTTGGAGTACCAATGAGAATGTATAGACTTCCTCTTGAGATGAACTCTAAACCTTAGACCCTAAAACATGGACCTTGAACCCTGAACCCTAAACCCTTAACCCTTAACCATGGACCTTGAACCCTGAACCCTGAACCCTAGACCCTGAACCATGAACCTTGAAGCCTAGACCTTGGACCTTGAACCCTAAACCTTGAACCATGAATCCTATACCTTGAATCTTGAACCATGAATCCTATACCTTGAACCCTAAACCTTGAACCTTGAACCCTAGACCTTGAACCATGAACCTTGGTCCCCAAACCCTGGACCCTAAACCTTGAACTCTGAACCTTGAACCCTGAACCCAAGACCTTGAACCTTGAACCATGGACCGTAGACCCTAAATCCTGAATCTTGAACCTTGAACCTGGAACCTTAAACCCTAGACCCTGAATGTTGAACCTTGAACCCTAAACCTTGGAACTTGGACCCTAGACCCTGAACCCTAAAGCCTGATAATAATACCTAAGAAAAAATAGAAAATAATAGACCAAAAGATGTATAGTAGGCTGAGAATGCATAGTAGCATGTCCATAGCCTGTGCTTTCTCTTTCTTCTTTCTTCTTTTCTTTTCTTTCTTTCCAGAAATATTTTCTCTTTTAATAAGATTCTATAGATCATTCACAAGACTTTCAAGCTCTACAATGCTATTATCATATTTTGCATTTTCTTAATGCAAATAAAGACCCCCCTTTCCAACAACACATAATTTTTCACAAACAAGATTGCAATATGAAAATTACTCTAAATTATACAACAAAGACTCTCTTCTCACGTACTCATGGAAATACACACATATTTCAAATTGTAATGAAGCTTTCTCTATTCATTCACATAAAAATCAGAAACCAAACTACATCAATGGCCTTCAAAGGCATTTCTCAGCTCAACCACACTCAACTACCTTGCCTTGGCAACCTCTTTACTTTCTTTGCAACTACACTACTCAGGCACTCACCTCCCATACATTGATGCCTTCTCTTTCCTTTTACTAGTGCTGCCCCAAACCTGCAACCAAAAACTCCATTGAATACCTCTATAGAGGTATTTTTCTCCTTCCTATTCCTCACAAACTTCTTCCCACGTTTTTCTTCAAAAACCTCTAAAAAATGCATTGAAAATCATCAATTATTGCTCCAAAATGGGTGCCCTACTCCCCCCAAGCATAGATATCCATATTCTAAGTTTATGCAGTGTTAAATGAGACATTTTAAGCCTCCATTAACTCCTTTAGGTGTTGTTTTTACTCCAGATGTGTTTTTATCTATTCTAGGCATTTTAACATATCTAAAATCTTGATTTTCTACCTAATTTATGCTCCAAATGTCCCTCACATTATTTATGCAATAAATAAATAGTTAATTAAAGAAAAAAATTGATATTTAATTTCCATGACCCTCATAACACCTTTCCACAATAAAATTGATCAAATTGGTACTTTGGAAGTATTAAATCGGGTGCTGACAGACAAAAAAAATGAAAGTTCTCTAATTTGTATGAAAATTGGCATGCAAAATTAGAATAACACACCATGGACCCCTATAAAAGGATTTTACTCCAACCTTCCAAAATCATGATATATCAAATATTTCATAATTTGCTAACATTTTTTAACAAACTTTCAGCATTAAAATCCCTCAAGCTAAAAAATGTATGACTTTAATTCTTTTTGCATATTTCACATGCCACCTCCATGAATACCCCTACCAAATTATTTTACTCCAATCCTTATGAGTTTTCCAAAAATAATTTTTTGAAAACTGCTTGTGGAGCCTTAAAATGATGATTTGACAAAAACTAATTTTATGCAAATCTGAACACAAAAAGAGCTTTCCAAAACTAAGAGATTTCAAATGAACCCCAAAACACACCAAAACTGAAATCCAAATCAGAAGCTTGTTTTTGGTTGATGTTGATTACTAGTCCACCCTGATGCTTCTGTAACAGACACTCCAAGTAGAAAAAAATTTGTGAGTAGAACTCACAAAATGGAGTTGGATAATAGAACTACCCTTTCAGGTTGTAAACCACCTGTAGTGAACTCCCTCACTAGTTTAGACATAAGGAATTTCTTCCTTCACCTCTTCCAACACTTAGTCGAGACACTTTTTGTTCTCCTCCACCAAGTGTGCACTCTATTCTTGCTTCCTCTCATGGATTTAAATCCACCATAGACCATCCTACTTTGCCACATCTCTTCTTCCCTCTTTTCCTTCTTCATGAGTTTTATCCCATCACAAACTGACCACCTCCACCAAATCTCATATATGGCATCTTTTATAGCTTCTACATATAAATATGTTACATCCATGACCCTATGCAAATTCACATCAACTATTTCATCACACAATGTAGAAAAATCAAAATTTACCTCTTCATCAATCTGATGCTTCATATCCACCAACATGTCTTCATTATACTTTTCCTCTATTGTTGCAACTTCTACCTCATCATCATCTGCTACAATTTCTCTATGTTCTTTATCCTCTATATCCATCTTCGTCTCTTTAAGATTTAAATCTCCTCTTAACCACCTATCTATTATTTCCATCTCCTTTATCTATAGGAGGTTCTCTTCATTTTTTCCAAGTTCTTCATCAAATTTTGGTCCTCTAGCATGCAAATATCCTTCTTCATTATCACTGTCTATTGTAGCCTTGTTGTGCTCTTCAACCTCTACCACCATCTCATTCTTGTTCTCCTTTTTGTGTTCCAAAAGACATGCTTTTGTTGTTGTAATCTCACTATCTTCTTCATCATTTATAGGGGTTACTCTCACTTCTTTTTCATTCTCTCGTTGGCTACAACACTCATTTTCTCTACTCTTCTCCTTGCTATCCTCAAAGCATACTTCTGCAATATGAACTTTCCCTCATGTTCACCTAAATACACAACTATGATTTTTTTTATCTTTCTTCTTTGACATTTCGTCAAACCTTGCTACACACTCTCAATATTCAACCTCTCAAGTATAGACTACCTCACACCCAACGATTTGTCTACACACAAATCACACATTCCACCCCCAGGTCCTGGTGCAAATTGCCTCACATTCGGCGCTCTGCTTGCACATTCAGGAACTCTTGCTTTGATACCACTAATGCAAATAAAGACCCCACTTGCCAACAACACAGATTTTCACAAACAAGATTGCAATATGACAATTACTCTAAATCACACAACAAAGACTCTCTTCTCACATACTCATGGAAATACACACATTTCAAATTGCAATGAAGCTTTCTTTTTTTATTCACATAAAAATCAACCAAATTACATCAATGGCCTTTAAAGGCATTTCTCAGATCAACCACACTCAGCTACCTTGCCTTGGCAGCGTCTTTATTATGTTTTGCAGCTACACTACTCAGGCACTCACCTTCCATACATTGATGCCTTATCTTTCCTTTTACTAGTGCTACCCCAAACCTGCAACCAAAAACTCCATTGAATACCTCTACAAAGGTATTTTTCTCCTTCCCATTTTTCACAAACTTCTTCCCACGTTTTTCTTCAAAAACCTCTGAAAAATGCATTGAAAATCATCAATTATTGCTCTAGAATGGGTGCCCCACTCTCTCCAAGCATAGATATCCATATTCTAAGTTTAGAAAGTGTTAAATGAGACATTTTAAGTCTCCATTAACTTCTCCAGATGTTGTTTTTACTCCAAAGGCCTTTTTTTCTATTTTGGGCATTTTAACATATCTAAAATCTTGATTTTCTACCTCTTTTATGCTCCAAATGCCCCCCACATTATTTATGCAATAGACAAATAGTTAAAGAAGGAATAAAAACTAATACTTAATTTCCATGACCCTCATAATACTTTTCCACAATAAAATTGATCAAATTGGTACTCTGGAAGTGTCGAATTGGGTGTTGATAGACAAAAAAATGAAAGTTCTTTGATTCATATGAAAATTGGCGTGCAAGATTAGAATAACACCCCATGGACCCCTGTAAATTTTTTTTACTCCAGCCTTCCAAAATCATGAGATATTAAACATTTCATAATTTTCTAACAATTTTTAACAAACTTTCGACATTAAAATCCCTCAAACTAAAAATGTATGACTTTAATTATTTTTGCATATTTCACATGCCACCTCCATGAATACCCCTACCAAATTATTTTACTCCAATCCTTATGAGTTTTCCAGAATTAATTTTTGAAAACTGTTTGCAGAGCCTTAAAATGATGATTTGACAAAAAATGATTTTATGCAAATCTGAACACAAAAAGAGTTTTCCAAAGCTAAAAAATGTCAAATGAACTCTAAAACATACCAAAACAAAAATCCAAATTAGAAGCTTGTTTTTGGTTGATGTCGATTGCTAGTCCACCCAGATGCTTATGAATCATTTCCCTTTTAAGAAGATCCTCTAGATCATTAGCAAGAATTTCAAGCTCTGCAATGCTACTATCATATTCTATAGAATAATTTTCTTGTACAAATACTATAGTAGGTTCTACAGGTTCTTCATAATTAATAGACTCACTATCATAAGATGTATATCCACTATTTACATATGATAAACATTCACTACAACTACATGAAAAATCCTTTCATCGAATTCATTTCCAAAAACAGTTAAAATCTCTTCATATTCAACCAATTTGGATTGTAGATGTGTAATGAGACTTCAAAAGGAATGCCTTAAGAGGATTAAGGGATCAACAAGGGATATGGTATCAGAGCCTTGTTTCTAGAAACTTCATGAGTTTTATTGGTGAAGAATCTCTTTAGTTTTTCATAGTAACAGAGTTAGGTCTCTGTTAATCTTGACTTTAGGAATTATTGGGGAGTCTTTATTAATATTTGATTGATCTAAGTTTATTTTGTCATTTGTTATTTGAGATTTGGTTATTTTGTGGAGTTGTGTCCCTTTTTGATCCCTTAATCCTCTTAAGGCATTCCTTCCCAATTCTCATTGCATGTCTATAGTCTGAAATGGAAGAATTCCAAAGAGCTAAACCTACAAATGATGGAGTTGAAGTAATCAATGAAGCTTTTGTTGAAGGAATTTTAGAAGTTCCACACATAGATCCTATTGAGAATGAAATCACTAGTGAAGAGGCATAGGACACTCAATTCACAGATGAAGCAATTACAAGCGCAATCTCTACATATTGATCTCCAAATTTAAAAGGTTGAAAATGTTTATAAGAAATCTATTTGACATACTAGTCTCTTAAGGAATATAATTTCCCATTCTACTTTTAAGAAAAAAATTAAGCCAAGAGTGAAGGTTGTAGAATTAAATTTAGAATATAATCCTACCAAACTATCATAAGTCATAAAGAAGTAAACTTTGTACATTTTGGTGTCATTCTAGTTTATATTATCTCTTGTATCACTAAGAGCATTAAGCATGTGCCTTATGTTTCACTATGTGATAGAAGGAAAATCTAATATAAACATGCTTGTCAATTATCATCTCTATCTAGACTAAATGAAAATGCAATATATTTTGAGCTTTACCCACACCTAGTTGTATGTTCTTGAGATAAAGGATGTGATGAATTCAAATATGGCTCTTTAGACTATTGGGGTTCGTTATCTTCTATATATGGGTTGGAAATGTTCAGAAAATTTAAGTATGCTTGTGTTCAAATACAATTTTTGTATTGTATGACAAATACAAATCACCCAAGGATACTAGAAATCCTTCCTAATGCAAAAAGATTAAATGGATATGTCCAGTTGTAGAAATGCCATATTAAGATTATAGAAATTCCACCAACTTGGAACCTTGATTGGATAAAAAATGTAGCCCCCAAGCTACTAGAGTCAAAAAAATTAGTGCATAAATTTAAAGGAAATTCTATTTGTGTATTGTCTAGAAGTTTGTATCATATTCCAATCTTTCTTCTCCAAGCCCCAATTTTATATATGCAATATCATCTTTTAAAAGGCTTAGAGAATGTGAAGGAAGGAGAACTACTAGAAAGGCCCAAATTTTTATAGAAGTTGAAGATGAACCAATAAATCAAAACCCAAATCTTGATCATAAGGGAAAAGCAAGTATTATAGAACAAAAATCTCCTTTTACAAATATGATCATGCCTCTACCTAGAGAAAATAATCTAAAAATATTTAAAGAAATGATGTATCCTTTTATAAAGGAGGAAGATGGACACCTCTGAGAGACATATATCAACTAATGGAGAAATTATTCATTTTCAATATGATTTCCAACCAACAAAACCAAAAGACAAGGAGCCTAGCCTAGATTATAAAAACAAAGATTGTCTAGCCAAATCTACAAGCTACCTACAAGAAAATTTTGATGATCTATGTAAGGATGTCCTGCACATAAGACATGTTGTAGATATAATAAATTCTAAGTGTGACAAGAATATCTAGTTTTCTATTGAAAACAATATTTATATGCAATAAATAAAGAATAATGGTTTTGACAACAAAATCTATTTTGAATAGTTTTTAATAATCTTCATTCACCAAGAGATAGTGTACAAAAAATTGACTAGAGATTTGATAGGATAGATCATAAGTTGAAGGAATTAGAAGAAATCCTAAACAAGCTTGAAACAAAAGAAAAGAAAGACCAAGATAATAAAATGAAAAAAAGAGAGTATTTTTTGCTTCAACATCATCAGATATGTTTTATAGAATCAAGCAACAATAATTTTTCTAAAAAAGAGATCCAAAAGAGTGATGAAGTTCATCCTTTCCCAATGATGATGGGTTCAGTATCCTTGTTACTCCTTGGTATCTAAATATTGATCAAGATTTGAATCCTATAGAATCAATTAGAGCATGGTCAAGCACCTTTGGTACAATCCAAGTTATAACTCAAATACTTTGAGATGCAACTGCTACATTTGTTGCTCAATACTTATGGGGAATCACTAAAAAATGGTGGGGGGAAAGGATCTTAATGAAAATAATAGATTGGTATATTTCCAACTAGATCTCCTCCATTCCCTCACATAGTTTCTTATTCAAGGATTTTTTCCTCCTATTAGCAAATTTGATACCATTGTTCAAGCTATGTATAATATGAAGTTATGTGATCTAAACGACTTCAATGAATATTCCATTCAATTCAGAGAACTTGCATATGAAACAAATTATTTTGATAATATTTTGATCAAACTCAAATATTTAGGTTTCCTATATGTCATATATGATAAAGTAAAGCGATACTTAGAAGCGAAAGGAGTTACTATGCTAATGCTTCTATGATTGAATTGAATTAGCCAAATAATAATATATTCAGCTCATCAATGACTTCAAGTAACAAGAAAAATTAAGCAAGTAGCAAGCACAATGCCTTACTCCTGAATTTCCTAAAACACAAACATATGACTACAATCCATTCACCAAGTTTGGCAGAAAATATTGAAAGCAAAAAAACAAAGCTCGTAAGCTTTCCTTTTGTCACCACACCTTTCCCCAATGTCATAGTTATGCTCCCAAACATAGATATATGTATAAGCATCATACTCCAAGATGTTGCAAGTATGCTATAGATGTTGTCATTAATATAAAAAATATGGATTTTGTTGATGATGTTGTCTCTATTGTTAGCAAAGTGGTAGCATGTGGATGGTTGCATGTGTTGCAATCAAGATGTTAGCTAGGAATCATTATGTATGATGTTGCATGTCATGAGTTTCTATGATAGTTTCTCTATGTTTCTTGTTTCTTAGGAATAAGTGAATGATGTTGTGAATGTTTTATTCATTGTTTGTTGATGAAAAATGTTTAGAACTCCTCACAGTCAACAAATCAAGATGTTGCACTGAAAAGCTTCAGAGAATGCCCTGCATTCTCCACATTTGAAGATATGACCCCACACTTTGAAGAATAGATAGAGTCAAGTGTGAAGCATGTGTGTTCTAGTTTTTAGAATATAGAAGTCATCGCAGAAGTTTCTTGAGTAAGAAGAGTCAAGGTTGTGTTGTTGCAGTCATGGAAGGTTCAAAGAAATGCTCCATATTTCTTCGTAGTTGTTGTTGTGGTCTTGTAGTTTGGAGGATGAGTTTTACATGCCTATCTGTTGTCTCTCTCCGAGTTTCAATTGTTGAAGTGTACCGCAAGTCAAGTTGTCAAAGTTATATCTCAAGACTATGTTGTTTTGGTTTGCATTAGATATTGGTTTTGTATTTGTTTTCTTGTGCCAACATAATTTTGCATGAAGTTGTGAAACAAGGCATGGAAATATTCTTTTATATCATTTTATGCTTGTGATGTAATTCACGTGATGCTATCTTGTCTCTCCAGTACTGCTTGTGGTATGGAGTTAACATTTTGGGGTTGAGTGGTTGTTGGGATGACTTAGTACGTTAAGTTGTTTGCACCATTTTTTTGTGGCATATGCTAGAATGGGAATGTGTAGTAAAAATGGGTCTTTCTTATCTCTTGGATTGGACGGCATTGAACTTTCCTTTCCCATGGATGTTGTGGAGGTGACTCAATATGGTTGTTGCACGTTTCATGTTCATAAATTTCTAAGTGGCCGACAAGGAGAAACTTTTTGATATTGGAAGAAGGTATAAATGAAAGATCAAGTGTGTGATCAAGGTGTACAAGTGTTCAATATGTGATTAATGAAAATTGTTGAAAGCAGTGTGCTAAAGGTAGAGGAATGAGTGCCAATTTGTAGAGAAGTATTTTTTGTATGCTAGAGGCAGTGATCCAAAAGCGGAAGAGTATAAGAGAAGTGTAGAAGGCAATGAGCCGACCAAAGTGTGTAAGTGAGTGTTGGAGGTAGTGAGCCAAAGGAAGAAGTGCAAGTGTGAATGCTAGAGGTAGTGAGCCAAAAGAAGAGGAGTGTAAGTGTTGAAGGAAGTGAGCTGGAGGTGGCATAAGTGTTGCAGTGGTGGTTGATCATCTAATTCATCAAGAGTTGTATGTTGAGGTTGTATCTTCTTTCTATAAGTGTTGTATTTTTGGTAGGGAGTTGTGAACTTCCTTAGGTTAAAAACCTTAAAACTTGTTGTAACTATTGTTTCATTTTGTGAGGCTGGAGTTGGATAGTAGCTCCAAACAACTTTCTCAACATGGTTTTTCCCTTGTCGGGTTTTTGGTTATGTGCTCTTGCTTTGAATGTTTTATCTGGTTAAGGAAGTTATAGGTTTTGATTGATAAGTTGAATTGAATTAAGTTGAGGGATATACTAATTCACCCCCCTCTCAGTGTATCTATATGTTCTAGGAATTGGTATCAGAGTTAAGTTCCTTGGTGCAACCTAATAGATGAAGGTAAATCTTGGTTTAGAACACATGGCTTAGAAGGAGTCCTCTTCTAAGGTATCATATTTTGATGGAAACAATTATGCCTTATGGATTTTGAGGAGGGATTCCTATCTCACATCACTTGGGTATAATGTTTAGAGAGTTTCCAAGGATGATTATGTTGAACCTGCTCATCCTATCACTGATCCAAATGCAAAAATGGACCATGAGAACAATGCTAAAGAAAATAATGCTATCCTAAGTGGGTTAGAAAATTATAAATTTGTTAAGGTAGTGCAATGCAAGACTACAAAGGAGATATTTGATAAGCTCAAGAATCTCTATGAAGGAAATGATAGTGTGAAGTAAGCAAAGTTACAATCCTATAGAACATTGTTTGAGAATCTGAAGATGAAGGAAGAGGAAATCATAGCCAGCTATCTTCTCTAGGTATATGAAGTTGTGAATGGAATCAGAGGTCTTGGAGAAGGCATAACTGAATCTGTAGTGGTGAAGAAAGTTTTGATAACTCTCCCTCACTAGTTTGATTCAAAATTTTATACAATTGAAGAAGCCAAGGATTTGATAAAACTTACCATGGAAGATTTGTTTGGATCCCTCACAGCCCATGAGATGAGGAATGAAGTTCAAAGAACACACAAAAGAGAAGCTACATTCAAAGTTGTGAAGAAAGAAGAAGCATCTGGATCACCAAGTGATTATGAGGAAGAAGAAGCAAACTTTGTGAGAAAGCTAAAGAAATGATCAAGAAAATACAAAAGTAACTTACCATTCAAATATTTTAATTGTGGTAGAATTGGTCACTATCCTTCTAAATGTCCCTTTGGATAAAATGAAAGTAGCAACAAGGGTTTCAACATAAATGTTTTCAAGAGGATTCTCATCTCCAAAGAAGAATACTGCTCCTTAGATGAAGGAGACCACTTCTCTTCAGATGATAAAGGATATGAATCCCTATTTATGGCCACTATGATCTCTAGAAGTTCAAGAAAATCTATGGATGAAGAAGAAGGTGAACTTGTCTCTACTCTTGAAGATCAGGGATGTGCAAGGAAAGAGAACAAAAGACATAATGAAAGGAGACTTGAGTGTGAAAAACACTTCCATAATGCAAATCAATCAGGAGAGGGCTGCAAAAACTTTGTTTTAATTTTTTTTTCAATTACAGTGACTTTAAGAACACACATGCATTAATTTAATTTTTAGATTTTAAGCATAAAACACATCATAGAATTTATGTGGGAAAACCTTTTTTGAGAAAAAACCCACACACCAAAGAACATATCAAATTATATTGCAATAATATGGCAATCACATACAACATGCAGTCTATGCTCTTGCAAGTGCAGTTTCACTGTGATACAAATCTAGAGAGATTCTGATAGCATAATGATGTTTTAGAAATTACAATAAAGCTCTCTCACAATGCACTAACGAATTAACATATTTATTACACTCATACATGGGTGTTCAATATTGCCATGTGTCAATCTCACAATCTCTGCATGCATGCAAACTAAAACCAACATCAACCTATTAGAAATGCAACAACATACGCCAACATGCATCACATGCAAGCGCATGCAAGGTGTGAAACTCCCAAAAACAAGTAACCTTACATGCAAGGCGTGCCCATAGATAAAATCAAGTTAACTATCAAATTTGAACTCATCTTTGACTCCTCATCACTCCTAGTCACAACTTAGTCTCCATTTAGCAGCTTTCCAAAATCCTGCCAAGTGAACTAAAAAATAATGGCACATGTCACTAGGGTGAACATCTAAGAGGTTTTCATGAGCATCTCTTCCCCAATGAACGCCCAAGTGACAAGTGGCATAATTTTGTGCCTTTCACGAAACTGTAGGAAGCCAACTCATAGCCAACTTACCACCAACGTACTGTCGAGCCCCACCAATGGACACATGTCACTATAGCATGTCTTTGAGAAGTTTTTACAAACTTATTTCTTCAAAAAGAGCACCCAAGTGACAAGTGTCATGATATCATGCTTTTACCCAACTCGCAACAAACTCACTACCAACTTGCAATCGACTTGTCGTCAGGACCCACAAAGTGATTTATCAACTTAGAAACATATCACTTAGGATTTAATAAATTAAAACTACAACATAGGGGAGAATGCGACCATTATAAATCTTGTAATAGACACAATGGTCAGATTTGGATCTCAGAAATCCCAAAGATAACACATAGGTGTCAAAATTTTAGTATCACACCCTAGGAGACTACTTCAAACCATACAAATATTTTCTCAACTTGCATACCATATTCTCTTTCCCTTTCACAACAAAATGCTCTAGTTGTGACATATAAATTTCCTCCTCCAAATCACCATGAAGGAAAGTTTTCTTCACATCCATTTCCTCAGCTTTAAAGTCATAAGATTATGCAAGTGGTAACAAGAATTGAATGGATGTCAGCTTAGCAACAAGAGAGAAAATCTCCCCATAATCTATTCCCTCCACTTGGGAATATCCTTTTGCAACCAACCATGCTTTATGCTTTTCAACACTACCATTAGGACCCATTTTATTCTTGAACACCTATTTGTATCCAACGGGCAAGTGTGTCCTTCAAGCAAAGGTACCAAATCCCATGCAACATTCTTTTTCAATGTCGTCATCTCTTCATTCATGGCTTCCAACCAAGAATTTGCATCATGCATACCCATAGCCTCTTTAACAATCCTAGACTCATTAGTGTTAGCAATCAAAGAAAAAATGCAAATAAAATACCCAAATCTATCTGGTTTCTGCCTTTCTCATGTAGACCTCCTTAATAGATGAGGTTGAGGTTTTGGCTTTTCTTCAAAGTTGTCAGAGCTTCTATATCTCCTCGTCATCAGGTCCACCAGGAGTACACAATTCATCCTTTTTAGGAGTGGGTAGAATATGAACTACCTCCTTTTTCTCTTCCTTCTCTAGCTATAGATCTACTATGAAAGGTTTCAACTCATGAAATATGAAAATTCTACTGTAGAGCACCTTCTCTGCCACTAGATCCCAAAGCTGGTACCCTTTCACACCGACACCATAACCAATAAAGATGCACTTCATTGCCTTGTTCTCCAGCTTATATTTTTTCACATCATGCACATGATCATATGAATCACAACCAAAGACTCTGAGATGTCTCATTGAGGGATTTTTTCCAGACCATGCCTCAATAGGTGTCTTTTCGACAAATTCCAAAGTAGGAGAGATGTTAATCAGGTAACATGTAGTAGCTACAACTTCAGCCCAAAAATTATGTTCAATGCCAACACCACTCAACATACTCCTAACCCTCTCCATCAACATTCTATTCATCCTCTCTACAACTCCATTTTGTTGTGGAGTGTATGGAGTTTTCTTGTGTCTCTTGATACCATGGTCCTTACAAAATCGATTGAATTTTGTAGAACAAACTCATCACCGCTATCCTTCCTCAAGCATTTGATTTTTCTACTAGTCTATTTTTCAACCAAGGACTTGAACTCCTTAAACTAAATGAAAACTTCATATTTATTTCTAAGGAAATACAAAAATGTCCTAGAATAGTCATATATGAATAAGATAAAGTACACAAATCTATTTAACAAAGGAAAATTAATTGGACCAAACACATTAGAATGCATATAATCCAAAACCCCAGAAGATTTATGAGAACTGGAATAAAAAGAAACATGACATTGTTTTCCATATATATAATGTTTACAAAATTTGAACTCGAGATTACAATCATCAAGGCCTTCAAAAAGGATCTTATGTTTTAGGGCTCTAAGATGCTTCTCACCAATATGGCCAAGCCTTTGGTGCCACAACATTGTTTTCTCCACTGGGAGTTTCATCTCCAAAGAATTGGCACCCTTAGGTACCTAGAAAGCACAACCATCAAATGTAGACACCATAGTCTTCTTCTCTGCTCAATCTGATGGTGAGGATGAAGAATCCAAATCCCTTTTCATGGACTTCACAAAATCACTATTGCACTGAACAATGCATGCATACAACTTATACAAAGTGCCAATCTGAACACACTTAGCAAGCACCATAAAACCTTTGGTCATCTTACATCTGCTCCTCAAGAAAACAACCTGCACTCCTACATCACCTAGCTTACTCACTAAGAATAGGTTTCATGACAAACCTAGGATATGCAAAACACCATCAATCCCCCTCACTCTACCATTAGGAAATTGAATCCTGACTCTTCCATAGCCAACAATCTTCAGGTGAAGGTCATCACCTAGGTACACCTTCCCACCATCATACTCTTCATACTTTGAGAAGCAACCTCTATGAGAGGTCATGTGGAAAGAAGCACCTAAATCAATCAACCACACATCTTCCAATGCATGCATTGTCAAGGTTGCAACAAAGGAATCTGATCATCTTGAGAGGATTTATCAGACTTAGAGTCAGAGAAAGACTTTTTTTTCTTCTCCTCCTTACAATTTTTCTAAAAATGTTTGGATTTACAACAGTTCTAGCATTTATCCTTGTACTTTTTGCTAGGAGACTTTGATATCCCTGAAGACTTGGACTTAGAATTCTTATCCTTTTTCATTCCTTTCTCCATTGATCTACCATGAATAACAAGGGCCTCCTTGGTCATCCCAGAAGAATTCCTTTGCATTTCTTCAGACAACAATGAAGCAACCACATCTTCCATCTTGAATGTGGTGGTTGTGCATCCAATAGCCATCATCAAGTGGTCCCATGAGTCTGAAAAGGAAAAAAATAGTAACATGCAACGATCCTCATCATCAATTGTCACACCACAAAAACCCAGTTGACCCACTAGCATGTTGAATGCATTCAAGTGGTCAGCAACCAATCCTCCTTCCTCCATCCTCAAAGAGTATAAATTTCTTAGGAAAATCTTATTTACTGAGGATTTCTCTTGATAAATATCGTCAAGCTTCTTCCAAAAACTAGTTGCGGTCTTCTCCTCATGGATATTTAGGAGCAAAAAATCAACCACACAGAGTCTTATCAAACCCTTGGATTTTTTATCTGTAAGATCCCAATCAGCTTGAGCAGTTGTTGCTAGTTTTGTGCTAGATATTGCAGCCTGTAGATCTTGATCTATGAGCATATCCTCCATTTTGAGTTTCCACAACTCAAAATTACCACCACTAAATTTATCCATCTCTATTCTTCCTGATGTGCTTGCCATCTTAAACCTACAATAAGATTACAAAGTTCTCTTTGTGAGAACTTCCACTGAATCGAGATATGCACAAAAAACCCTTCTAACCCACCAAGGATAGAATATTTGGCTAGACTCTAATACCAATTGAAAGGAAAGTTGAGTGCGAAAAACACTTCCCTAATGCAAATCAATCAGGAGAGGGATGCAAAAACTTTGTTTCAAATCTTTTTCAATTACAGTTTCTTTAAGAACACATGCATTAATTTAATTTTCAAATTTTAAGAATAAAACACATAACACATAATTTACATGGGAAAACTCTTTTGGGAAAAAACCCACACACCAAAGCACAAATCAAATTGTATTACAATAATATGGAAATTACATACAATATGCAATCTATGCTCTTGCACGTGTAGTTTCACTATGATACGAATCTAGAGTGATTCTGACAGCATAAAAACATTTGAGAAATTACAATCAAGATCTCTTACAATGCACTAAGGCATTAACATATTTACAACACTCATACATGGGCATCCAACATTTCCATGTGTCAATCTCACAGTCTTTGCATGCATGCAAACTGAAACCAACAACATGCACGAGTCTCCAACAACAACCTGTCAGACATGCAACAACATACACCAACATGTAGCAACATGCAAGGTGTGCAAATCCCAAAAAACAAGTAACCTTACATGTAAGGTGTGCCCATAGAGAAAATCAAGTTAACTACCAAATTTGAACTCATCTTCAAGACTCCTCGTCACTCCCAGTCACAACTCAGTCTCCATTTAGTAGCTTTCTGAAATCTTGCCAAGTGATAACTCAAAAATAATGACACATGTCACTAGGGCACACCTCTAAGAGGTTTTCATGAGAATCTCTTCCCAAATGAGCGTCCAAGTGACAAGTGGCATAATTTTGTGCCTTTCACCAAACCGTAGGAAGCCAACCCATAGTCAACTTACCACCAACTTACCGCCAACTTACTAGTCCCACCAATGGACACATTCACTATAGCACGTCTTTGAGAAGTTCTTACAAACTTATTTTCTCCAAAAGAGTGCCCAAGTGACAAGTGGAATGGTATCATGCTTTTCCCCAACTCACAGAAAAATCACTGCCAACTTGTAGCCGACTTGTCGTTGGGTCCCACAAAGTGATTTATCAACTTAGAACCATATCACTTAGGATTTAATAAATTAAAACTACAACATAGGGGAAAATAAATAAATTATTTCAATATGCGACTCACTAAGGTTGAGACACCTTAATCCCAACACAAAAAGCCTTGATTAAAGCCAAAATAAGTGAATGTAAAAATCTTGTGATCTTTTTACTCAAAAGGGAGTTGGAGAAAGCTATGTCTGGAAGTCAAGAAGTTGATATCAAACCTAAAGAAATATCTCATCATGTAAGAAGACCCTCCACAAATAGGTTCAATCATGCATTGTTTGGTTACTATTTCATTTGCAATAAGTATGAACATAAAGCTATAGAGTGCAAATTTGAAATGAATAGAAGAAATATTGTAAGTAGAAGTTCTCTTTCTTCTCTGATGGATGTCAATGTGACATGTTAGATCTGCAACAATGTTGGGCATCTAGAATTTTTTTTGCAAAATTAGAAACTTAGAAGGCAGATGATGCTAACCAAGTCAAGGAAACAAGCAATGAAAATTCAATGGTTGTGCAAACAACATTTTATGCTCAAGGACAAAGAAATATCTGGGTAATAGACAGTGGGTGTTCAAGTCACATGACTAGTGACAAAAGCAAGTTCATCAAGTTGGTTAAGTGGAAAGGTGGATCAGTAAAGTTTGGAGATAATTCATCAACAAAGATATGTGGAAAGGGCACTATAAGTATTGATGGAAAATCCAAGACTGAAGATGTTCTCTATGTTGAAGGTCTCAATCACAATCTTCTCAGTGTAATTCAAATGTGCAAAAAAGGATAAAATCTCTTATTTAATGAGCAAGGATGTGAAATCAGAAAAGAAAAGTATAGAAGATTGGTGGCAGAAGGTTCAAGGACTGAACAAAACTTATAAAATCTTAAGGGTGTGAATAGAAGAAGCTTTCTTCTAGGACAAACAAGTGAATGTTGGTTGTGGCACAAGAGGATGTGACACATGAAATTTGATAACCTTGTGAAGATTAGTTCCATGCAAGCTGTGAGAGACATGTCGAGGATTCTCAAGCCTAGAAGTACCACATGCAGAGAATGTTAGATTAGGAAGCAAACAAGGATAAGGTTCAATACCAAGGAGTATTCTTCCACAAGACCTTTGGAACCAATTCATACTAATCTTTGCAGATCGACCAAGACAAATATTTTTCAAGGTGAAAGGTCACTATTGAATTTGACTTCATTTTCTGACGAACGTTCATCGGTCGTTCAAAAAATATTTGTCAGAAAAGCGACGAAATGACGAAAACAATTTCGTTGCAATTTTTTTGTCACAATTCTGATGATAAATTAAACGTTAAAATAACGGCACAAATTCATCAGTCGTCGGCATCATAAAATGACTCGGATGTTCATCGGAATATCGATGAAAACTTTGTGTATCCACCGATGAATTACAACCAAAATGTAATTGCAATGGCTCTTCTGAAGCGTCGAAACAACACCAAAAGTTCATCGCCATTTCGACAAAATGGGAAAAGAGTTACGACGAAGCCTTTGTCATAGCTATGCAAATTTTTTAGACCTTTTTATGTGGTTCGTCGGTGGAGTTCGTCGAAATTGGGACAAAATGGGCAAGGAGTTCTGATGAAGCCTTCGTCGCAGCTAAGCAACTTCATCGGACCTTTTCTATGATTCGTTGGTGGCCTTCATCGACATTTCGAAGAAATGGGAAAGGAGTTATGATGAAGCCTTCGTCGTAGCTAAGCAACTTTGTCAGACCTTTTTTGTGATTCGTCGGTGACATTCGTCAAAATTGTGACGAAATGGGCAAGGAGTTACGACAAAGCCTTCATCATAGCTAAGAAAATTTGTCAGACCTTTTCTGTGATTCTTCGGTGGTCTTCGTTGAAATTGTGATGAAATGGGAAAGGAGTTACGACGAAGCCTTTGTCACAACTATAGCAACTTCGTCGGACCTTTTCGGTGATTCGTTGGTGGTTTTCATTGAAATTTCGACGAAACAATGCAAATTTTTTTAAAAAAATATTCATTGAAATGTACTATCGATGAGAGATTAATCACCGACATAGGATATAAAACTCACTCCAATAGTCCATGTCTTTCCGATGACTTCCGTTAGCAAAACAGATCCAATGTCACACCGATCTGACCTCTCCAGGAGTTTTGAACACTGCTAGTTATCAACAATACATTCTGAGGGTCTCGCCGATTAAACAAGTGTCTAAGAGCAAGTAAAAAAATGGAACCTATTAATTTTCTTATTTTGGGGTTCTTTAAATCATAGAATAGATACCATCTTCTTGTGTATAATGTACTTATATTCAGATTTGAATTCGAGACCAATTATCATTGCACATTCCATTTTACTTGCACAGAGTATTCTATAAGCAATATATTGATAATGCCAAATGATTTATGGTGTTGTACAACTCTACCTATCATCATAGTTCTGTTGTTCCCCCCGAGAGAATCCTACAAAAATAAGTTTACAATACCAAGTCAAATAATATGAAAAAGACTTACTTCCATACAAATTAAATGATTATTCTCACAATGGCAATTGTCTAATTACAACAACAATTCCATGAAAGGTTATCCATGCTTCATAAGAGATGACTGATAATACATAAAGACTGCAAGATGCATAAAAAAGCATTACACTTGAGAACAACCAAGGGCTAACAAGGGAAGGAGTTAAGAAACGTCTGGATTGAAGAGAAAATGTGTAGGGAAAATGCTAAGTAGTGTTAAGAGAATATAGCTTGTAGAACATATTCTTGACCTAATCAAGCTCTTGAACAACTTAAAAAAAATTAAAATACTAACACATACATGAGACATGTAATGAACTTCCAATATCTGCTATCTTTTTCATTAATGCAGAGGTAGGTAAAGGCGAAATAATTATAATTGTAACACTATTCATAGTCCAGTAAATTATGTTCGTAATTTGTGTTCAATGGACCTCAATTTTATCATTATATTGACCATCTAATACCATATTTTAATCCAGGGTTCAACTATCTCAAATCTAAAGAAGCACCTTCAATTAACCATTTAAAGTACTATAAAATAAGGTAAGACTTTTACTTGAGAAAGATTGGGTACACTTGTAGGATTAAAGTTCTCACAATCATCAGGATTTATTGGCACACAGACACAACCTGCAACATATGAAGTAATGGATGAATACAAGTTAGTGAAATGGTCCTTAATATGTGAGTGGTTTGCAAATTGATTGGTAGAAAATAAGGTTACAAACATATCTACATGAAAAATTATGAGGACAATCTACTGTAATCATCAAAATAGATGAAAAGTGCAAAGGAAAGAGCCGAGCTACATCTCTAGAGCCTAAAAAAACACATGCAAGAAACATAAAAAAAGAACAAACCAGTTTTTGGATGAATACAAATGGTGCCTTCAGCAAGTGATTCATATGCTTTCACACCTGACACGGACATTAAGAAGATTTTAGTCTTCCTCTATGAAATTAACTACTTACAGAATAAACCCAAAACCAATATTATATACCTCCATGTCTAGCCGAGGGTAGGTATAAGAGAAAAAAAATTTCCTCAATGCAATGCCAAAAAATATCAATGTGTGTGTAGGTTTGTATTACTCAAAATATCATTTCACTGCCTAAGGAAAAATACCAAAGTGATGTTTTAAATTTCAATCTTCACATAGGCTCCCTTATTGCTACACATGCATATACAAGCATTATTCGAGCTCTAAACTATTCAAATATTAAGGATTTAATTAGCTATAAGATGGAAAGTTGTTGTTTAGACATAATCCATCATCTTTTACATATCTTTATTCACTCCTAGCGCTTCAGATAAATTTGTGTAAATGAGACAAAAATGTGAATCTTTTATGACAAAGAAAATTCTTAAAAGGAGGGGGAGAGAGAAAAGGGTAGGGGGCAAGAGAATGCTTGAATGTATAGCAAAGTATAACATTTTGATCATTATAACAATAAAACGAATCTTAAATTTGAAGCATTAATATCATTTACAACATTTATGATCAAGAATGAATGTAAGTAGAGAAACTTTTGCATACCTGCAGATGGTACAAAATTTCATGGTTAAGTCGAAGCCTCCCATCAACAAAAAGATCCAAATATTTGTGTATCTATCTCAATCGATCCTCTAAACCCTTTAGAGCTGTCAATTTTTCCACTAACCTGTTATGCACAAAAGTCAAATTTTAGAGTTATGTCACTACTAAAAATAAAAGAAACAGACCTTTGAAACCAAATCCACACACAACAAAATGTGGTATTCATACAAAGCCATACAAACAAACTAAACTCAGAACAATGGAATGGAAACAACTTCAAATTATGATGCAAAGCATGGATTTAGGGTATAAAGAATCATTTTTCTGCCACCATAGTGAAAAGTTAGCACTTTCTTTCATCTTTGCATATTGGTTTGATGCTTCAAATGATGCATTTCTTATATTGAAAAGTGCATTACCTTATTGAGCTTCTCTTTGTTTTGAGAATAGTTTAATATTCTCTACTTAACATGGCCAACCACGTGACGGTGGAAGCTCATTTGGCCCCTCCCCCCCTCACATCACTCTCAATTCCCCATACCCAATCATATAACATTAATCATTCATTCATCCATTAATAACATATAACATTCATTCATTAACATATAACATTCATTAATTAACATATTCACATTGATTCATTAACATATAATATTCATTCTTTAAATTTTTACATATTATCAAAAATATGGTTGTCATGATATGATTACAATCACTTTTTTTTTGTTTCTTTTTTAAAGCTACAAAAATCTGAAGTGGAGTATTGTTTTCTAAATCATCTGTCCCCCCTTTAGTTGTTCTGCCCTCTGCTCATGATCTTAATGTACACCTAGTCATCTACTCATGACGTGGACACCACTGCAAGGGGGGCTCTGCTGCAATAACAAAGAAATGTTAAACTGATATGTTTTATTATTATTGTTACAAGTATTTCATTAATTAAAAGAACATTAGAGTGTTTTTCTTTACGTGATGGGTCCACATCATGTTTCTGAACTTTTGTTATATACTCATGCTCAACATGTTGAACACCCTCTAAATCCTGATCTGCAGTTGAAACATGAAAGGTTACATTAATTAATACACCAATTGAAATTAAATATGTTTAAGAGAACATGAGAGTGGTCCTCTTTACCTGATGGGGTCACATCATGTTCCTGATCTTCTCTAGCTTGATCATGCTCAACACATTGATCACGCTCTACATGCTCTAAAGTTGAAACACAAAAGGTTACATTAATTAATACACCAATTGCAATTAAATATGTTTAAAAGAACTTTAGAGTGGTCCTCTTTACTTGGGGCCACATCATGTTCCTGATCTTCTCTAGCCTGATCATGCTCAACATGTTGATTACGCTCTACATGCTCTAAAGTACCAGGATGCACACCATGACCTTCATCTGCAGGTTGTGCTCCACCCTCACCAGGCTGCATTCCAAAGTCATGTGCAATATTATCATTGCTTGAATGTTTAAAACAAATAGGCATGTAATTACTTTATGGTGGAAATTAATATTGAATATATTGCACAAGTATTCAATTTTAAATAAACTTTATTGAGTTTATTTACCTGCGTGTCGGATGCAATGGAAGATTGTGTTTGCCCAGTCAAGACTCTTAGACGTTCAACCACGACTCCATAGCCTTGCTGGAAGGCAATCTTCAGTCATCTTCTGTGGGAACTATTGAATTAGAGCCCTACATTTTTGCATAAGATCATAAATTTTGCCTCTATGGTGTGATAAAACCAAAATTGTTTCAATTTTATTATTTGGATACTATATTTCATTTTATTGATACTGAATTTATGCGGTAATTTCGGATAACCACTAGAGCCCGAAGTTTGTGCTGCCAGGTGTTTTTCTGATGCTGCCTTTGTTGCCTTCGTGTGGCCGGGAAGCCTATGAAAAGTTTGAAATACGTTAGATTATGTAAAAAGAAAGAGTAATCAGTATATAATTACATTGTTGATAGTATCACATACCTTCCTTGGCCCGGTGGTGTCTTTCCTTTTTTCTTTTCAGCCTTCTCCTTTCCATTCGACACCAAGTCCTTCCACTCCCTCTTCGGAATCATGGGAGGATGCTCATACTTTTTGTTCTTCTCTAAATGTGACCTATATTGGTCCCTCACATACTTTAGATAGGTACTAGCTTTTTGAAGGACCTTGGTTCAGTTGAATGTTTTATCACCGAAGAGCACAACTAAATGGTTAATGAGCTCATTTTTTAAATCTTGATTTTGGGCATTCCACCGTGTACGTATGGTGGGACCGAAGAGCTCAAATGTAATATCACTTAGATGTTTATAAAAAACATCATTTCCTGCAAAATGATCATGGGATCAATAGTCTAAAAAGAGTGATCAATAAGTAAATTTCAATTGGATTATATATAATAATAATTAAAACAATTTAAAGTACCTAGGACCTTCTCTATCTTTATGGGAACGAAATCCTCGGTCACCACAAATGTGACCAACAATGTTCTCGTACTAGTAATATGGGAAGATTTAGGAAATGTTGCTAAAATATCACTAGT
>VDFB02292944.1:0-25134 GCA_007258455.2 Sequoia sempervirens | reverse complement strand
TTGATCCCTGTTTGAGGGATTGTGCAGAACAAGTGTTTGGTGAAAATCGAATAAGTTTAAAAGTCATCTTGTAAATGATGGAGGGTTTGCTTTTGTTTACTGCAGTTCATTGATTGGGATCACAAATAGAAGGAAAAGTTTGGGTTCTTTATAATCATCTCTCTGGAAGAAGCATTCCTGAAATACTGGATGCTTCCAAGGCCCGACTGTAAACTTTTTCTACTCATATTCTACTCCCTACATCTTGAGAAGTATAGCTTCTGTACTTATTCTGCATTTGGTTATGTAATAAAGTTGATGTCATGATGTCTGCAGTTCTTCGTACTGAGTTTACGATGGATTTAGGCTAATAGTTTGGGCGGTTGGGTGTTCTGCAGAACATTGCTAATTGAAAATTACTAAGTACAATAACTAAGCACTGCAAATTTAGTTATCTTCCCTGACCTACAAAATTGGAAGGAGGTCGTGAGTGGGAAGAGAGGGCGGTCCGCACAAGGATTAGACAAACATGTCAAATACAGAGAACTGTAACTTGGGTGTTGCAGGCTTACCACTGGGAATTGTAACTTAGATTGAATAACATGGCACCTTTTCCACAATCGTACAATGCCATTAACATCCACTACTCGATTCAAGATCATCCAATTGAAGGTGACGCTGCAAATTCTGCTTCCTAGACAAAAAACCCCTGAATACTCCTCTGCATATCTTCAATTATTGCGGAGTTACTTCCCCAAGAACGCATTTTTACAAGGTAAAAGAGTTCACTCTTCCATCGCTCACAGGGGGTCTGTATATGCTACACGCACAACTTTTCACAATAAACTAATTTACATGTATGTCAAGTGTGGAAACTTGATGGATTCTCGAAAAGTGTTTGATCACACGAAAGAACGAGACAACGTCTCATGGAATACGATTATTGCAGCGTACAGAAGACATGGGCTTCCTCACGAGGCAGTCACACTGTTTCACCAAATGCAACAATCAGGTTTCCAACCCGATCAGTTCACATTTGCCAGCGTACTCTCAGCTTGTGCGAAAATGGGAGCTTTGAAAGAGGGCATGGACATCCATCAAAGCATAAAGGAGAGAAGAATTTTGTCAGATGTTGTAGTCGCAACAGCCCTGGTAGACATGTATGCAAAATGTGGAAGCATAGAGAAGGCACGTGAACTGTTTGACAAAATGCCTCAAAGAACTGTTGTCTCATGGAATGCAATGGCTGCAGGATATGCACACAATGGACTTTTTGAAAGGGTTTTAGAAATTTTCAAGGAAATGCAAATTGCAGGTGTCAAACCAGACTCTACAACCTTTGTCAGCATCCTCCCTGCCTGTGCCAAAATGGGAACTTTGGAACACGGTATGGATATGCATCAAAGCATAATGAAAAGGGGATTTTTGTCTGATATTGTAGTAGGAAATGCTCTGGTGGACATGTATGCAAAATGTGGAAGCATACACAAGGCACGTGAAGTGTTTGAGAGAATGCCTAAAAGAGATGTTATCTCATGGAATACAATGATTGCAGGATATGCACAAAACGGATTTTTTGAAAAGGCTTTAAAATCTTTCAAGCAAATGCAGTTGGCAGGTGTAAAGCCAAATTCCTCAAGCTTTGCCAGCATCCTCCCTGTCTGTGCCAAAATGGGAGCTTTGGAAAAGGGTATGGACATCCATCAAAGCATAAAGGATAGAGGAATTTTGTCAGATGTTTTAGTGGCAACAGCCCTTGTAGACATGTATGCAAAATGTGGAAACATAGACAAGGCACGTGAACTGTTTGACAAAATGCCTCAAAGAAATGTGGTCTCATGGACTGCAATGATTTCAGGATATGAACAAATTGAACTTTTTGAAAAGGCTTTAGAAACTTTCAATGAAATGCAATTGGCAGGTGTAAAGCCAGACTCCACAACCTTTGCCAGCATCCTACCCGCATGTGCCAAATTGGGAGCTTTGGAACAGGGTATGGACATCCATCAAAGCATAAAGGATAGAGGAATTTTGTCAGATACCGTAGTTGTAACTGCTCTTGTAGACATGTATGCAAAATGTGGAATCATAGACAAGGCACTTGAACTGTTTGACAAAATGCCTCAAAGAAATGTGGTCTCATGGACTGCAATAATTGCAGGATATACACAAATTGGATCTGTTGATAAAGCTTTAGAAACTTTCAAGCAAATGCAATTTGCAGGTTTAAAGCCAGACTGCACAACCTTTGCCAGCATACTCTCTGCCTGTTCCAAAATGGAAGCTTTGGAACAGGGTATGGGCATTCATCAAAGCATAATAGAAGGGGGATTTTTGTCTGATATTATAGTTGGAAATGCTCTAGTGGACATGTATGCAAAATGTGGAAGCATAGACAAAGCACGTGAAGTGTTTCACAGAATGCCTCAAAGAAATGTCATCTCGTGGACTGCGATGATTGCTGGATATACACAAAATGGATTTGTTGAAAACGCTTTAGAAACTTTCAAGCGAATGCAATTGGCAGGTATAAAGCCAAATTCCACAACCTTTGCCATCATCTTTCGTGCCTGTGCCAAAATGGGGGCTTTGGAACTGGGTATGGACATCCATCAAAGCATAAATAATAGAGGAATTTTGTCAGATGTTGTAGTTGCAACTGCCCTAGTAGACATGTATGCAAAATGTGGAAGCATAGACAAGGCATGTGAACTGTTTGACAGAATGCCTGAAAGAGATGTTATCTCATGGAATGCGATGATTGCGGGATATGCACAAAATGGATTTGCTGAAAAGGCATTAGAAACTTTCAAGCAAATGCAATTAGCAGGTGTGAAGCCAAATTCCACAACCTATGCCAGCATCCTCCCTGCCTGTGCCAAAATGGGAGCTTTGGAGCAGGGTATGAACATCCATCAGAGCATAATGGATGGGGGATTTTTGTCAGATATTATGGTTGGAAATGCTCTGTTAGAAATGTATGCAAAATGTGGAAATGTACACAAGGCACGTGAACTCTTTGATGGAATGCCTCAAAGAGATGTCAACTCATGGAATGCAATTATTGCAGGATATGCACAAAATGGATTTTGCAAGGATGCTCTCAAAATATTTGAACTAATGAAGCACTCTGAAACATATCCTAACATTGTAAGCTTTGTTTGTATTCTATGTGCATGCAGCCATGGAGGTTTAGTGGATGAGGGCTGTAGATACTTCAATCACATGAGTAAACAGTATTGCATTACACCTACAGTTGATCATTATGTGTGCATGGTTGACCTTCTTGCGCGTGCTGGCTATCTTGAGGACACTCTAAATTATATCATTAAGATGCCAGTTAAACCTGTGGTGGTTGTGTGGATGTGTTTTCTTGGTGCCTGTAGATTACATATGAATATTAGCTTAGGAGTATATACAGCCACACTGCTTTTTGATTTGGATCCTAAAAGTACCGCGACTTATATTCTTCTCTCAGACATCTATGCAGAAGTGGGCAGGTGGGGTGAAGTTCAACTGTTAAGGAGATTGATGAAAGAGAGAGAAGTTAAAAAGATTCCTGGATTTAGTTGGACTGAAGACCATAAAATGGTGCATTCGTTTTGTGTGGGAGACAGATTACATCCATAGACACAGGGGATCTATGCAAAGTTGAAGAAATAGGCTTGTGGGATGAAGGCAGAAGGGCATTTTCCAGATTCAGGACATTTACTTATTGATGTGGAAGAGGAGGAAAAATCATTATTTCTCTCCCAGCATAGTGAAAGTTGGCAGTTGCATTTAGTTTGTTAAGCACACCCCTGGAACAAGTATTAGAGTTGTAAGGATTTTCAAGTATGTGCTGATTGTCACAATGCAACAAAATTTTATCTCCAAGTTTGTTGGAAGAGAAACTGCAGTGATAGATGCAAATCATTTCCATCATTTTAAGCAGGGACAATGATTCTGTAGAGATTATTGGTGATGCTAAATGAAGCAATCTGAAAATTAAGCTTGCACTATATTAATGTGCATGAAGGGACAAGGTTTTATTTTCAGTTTATAAAAGATTTTATTTATTTTTTATTTGACAAGTTAGACTATGCTGTTGGTCATTGTTTATGTACACTGTTGAGATATTTGTCAAAAATCTGTTTTATGATAAGATGGACATTTTATTGAATTGTATTGAAGTAATCTGCATGTGTATGAAATGAAAAGTTGGAGGTGGGGTGCAGAAGGGACAAAAAACAAAAAGTGAGAAGCCACTTCAATTAAATGAAAAGATCCTTGGTCAGCAGGAAGAGGTCTCACAATCTGCCCTTGTCATTTTTTACAGTTCTTTTGTATGGATTAATTGTATTATCTTTTGTACATGTCAATTTGATTATTTGAGATTAAATTACATGTCCAAAATTAAGTATGTAGATGTTGTTTCATTTATGACTAGATATTTTTTAATATTGCTTTGCTTGCCTTTGTTTATTGAGATGGTGATAGATTTGTAAGTTCACAAATACTTTTCAATGTAATTAATTTCACTCTATTTGGTTTTACTTAGATTATGAACTATTATAATTTGTGTATGAAGAAGGAAAAAATTACAATTACATTTGTGTTATAATAGCAAATATGCATGACACTTGAAAAACATAACTTCAATGTTCATTATCAATGTCCATCCATTGCATCACCATTTGCATCATAACCAAAAAAAAATAGAGAAGCTGAAAATGAATGACAAATAGTGTTCAATAGTTTGGAACATTTGTCCCGATCTATTGTTCTTTAGCCAAAATTAATGAAGTTTGGAAACCCAAGGACCAAGCAACAAACCTAGGCCCAAAATTGAAAGGAGAGACAGTAGTAGCAAGGTTTGAAACAAATGACAAGTTACTAGATACCATATAAGTGTTAAGTTTATTACATGCCGATAATTTATAAATTGACTTAAATAATCTTTATGAATCTCTAAAATAGACCTTATAATATATATTTTAATAGAACTTATAAATTAAACATGGATCCACACTTTCTTAAAATGGGTTAGAAGATTTTCGTATCATCACAAACAAATTTAGTTGAGTTGAGCAGAATGTCTAATGAACTCAATGGTGATGGAATCGTACATATGGGTATTGCACATCTACTTGGCGTGCCACTGGAAGAAGACATTCTTATTATACAGTCATTTTGGTGATGGTGGAACCTCAAATCCATGACTTCCTCATGCCACTCTTCTTCACCATTGTTCTTAGAGCTTAAGCATACTTCACCTTCACCATTACTCTTCTAAAATAGCAGCAAATTCTGAGTTATCCCCTCCCATAGTTGAAGATAATTAATCTTGGTTGTTCTTTACATATGAGTATTGTGGCAAGAAGGTTATTGGTATTTTAGAGGAGTCTTAGCCTTACATTTGTAGATGCATTTTAAAAGTTCTCTTTAGACCTTTTAGCAAAGCTAGGCTACTTTTCTTTGAGGCATTTTCTCAGATAGTTTTGGAACCATGTAGACACATACTTGCTTAAGGAATTCTGTCATAGTTTGGTTGCCTTGTTCTTGTTCTTTTGTTCACTTAAAGTTTTTTATTATACTAATACTTGCCTTGATATATATCACTGTGTTTTACATACTATCTATCAAAGCAATTCCAATGTTGATTGCTATTGAAATCCCTTTATTTCTTTACAGGAGGGATGCTTAAGAAATTAGGATGGGTGTGCAATTTGTTTATAATCATTTTTAAGTATTGGAAGTATGCATATAGAGAGAAATCATATATTATGTGTATTAGCACTAGTTTTAGTTTTTGTGAATGACTACACAATGTATGTGAATGGTAATATGTAAATAGATGTGTATGTCAAATAAATATTTAGTTAGATTAAACAATTTAATTGCATATATAATTATCTTTTAAAATGTTGCTAGTATATGTAACTGTAGTAACAATAATTTAAATTAAGTAATTGAATGTTCTTCATATTGAAACATGTGTAGTGATGGATCATGAAAATGCTATTATTACTAAAACATTATGTTAGTGCAATGCTTATATACAGTTATTTTGGATAGTTGAGTAATTCTATTCCTTTACTTATGATAAATTACTTAGAAATAATATACTAAATTATGATATATGATTATGTAGCTATTGTCTAGTATGATTGATGCAAGAGATCTTTCTTGCAACTCTCTACACTTCCAAACTCACACAAGAAATTGTTGAATTAAAATAAATAAAGACACCAACAATCAACAACAATAGCAATGTATATTTGCTCAATGGCACCTACAAACTCCTGTGCAATACATTCAATGGAAAGGAATTACAAAGGTAGTCCAAAGTACTAAGAATATTGATGCAACCATGGTCGAAGGGTCCTCAAAGAGAACAATCCAACCATGCAGCAAGAGTCACACAACGGAAGCAACACAAAAAATAATTGATACAGACACAATTGCAGACATTCTTATTATCAGAGAATTTAATCACAACAATCCGGAAACATCCAGGCTTACAAGATTTCGGCTCGCAAGCCTAATTACAACATGCTCAAATATCATCTTCCTACATGCTCCTCAATGTGAGTGAAAACTCTCCAAAGCAAATCACATATCAGACTCTCTATCCTACTCTACTACTTCTCTCCTCCTAATGATCAATTACATTGTTTTATATATTCACAAGGCCAAAGACATCTGTGTCGACCAATAATTAAGTTAATTCCCAAAGAGGAAAAATACAATGGTCGCAAGAACAGGTCGGCCTCAAACCTTGGATTACTTTTTGGTGAATGCATAGAATGGAGTGCAGGCCTAAACCAAGGTCAAAAACACCCCAAAGAATAATTATATTCACACCTCCACTATCCGTGAACAACATAGATGATCCACGAACAATCCAACTAGTCGTTGGGCTTTGAAAACTATTCTGATGCCGAATCCAGAAAGTGCCAAATATTCTAGAAGCAATAACTTACCGAAAAAGAAACCAATCATTCTCAAAATCTAGAATAAGGTAAATGAACATGCCCCTAAGGTACACACAGATCTGTGAGGTTTGACGAGAAAACATGAAGAACTACTGGATCTACCAGCTTGAACTAAGAAAAGAGAGACAAACTGAAATGAAATTTTTTTTTGGGTGATGTAAGATTGCTACGACCCAAGGATGCTCCTGCATCAGACACCCCTAGTGAGAAAATAAGTTCCATGAGAGGAACTCATGAAAATTGAACTAGATTCGAGATGTAGATCCCATGCTCATTCTTGATCCAAACATCTTCCCTGTCTAAACTCCTCCTCTTGTCTTTTCTCCTTTCTCCTGTCGGATCCTCCAAATCATGCTCTTTTCCATCTTTCTACTTCATATTTGCACAAGGTATTAAGGAGCACTTATCACCACCTGCCTTCTTCTATCTATCTATCCCTCCCTTCCTACAGGGCTTCATCTTATCAGTCTTCTTGTCTGCTCCCAGAGTCTTCTACTGCACAATTATGTCTTTACCTCCATCCTATACCACCTTGCTCACAGGTTTGTTCACATGATTCTCTTTCAAATCCTTTTCATCCTTTAGTATAATCTCTACATCCTACTTCCTAGCACTGAAACTCTTCACAAGACTCAAGTTCCTCACTCCCTCCTATGTCTTCTTTAGGGGATCCAAAGTAATCTTCTTCCCATCCTTCTCTATAGTAATTAGATTTCTCTTGCAATCATATATAGCTCCTCTATCAAATTGCCAAGGTCTGCCCAACAAAACATGACAGGCACTCATAGACAAAACATCACATAGAACTTCATCTCTAAAAGGGCCAATATTAAAGTCCACCCAAGACTAATCTTTCACCTCCACCACATGATCATTTTTGTAACCAGCTTATCCTATAAGGACAAGGATGTGGAAGCTTCCTTAAACCAAGTTTCTCCACTATCTCCTCAGATACCAAATTATCAGTACTTCCACTATCCACAATAGCATTGCAGTACTTAACTCTTGATTTGCATACAGTTTGGAAAAGATTCTTCCTCTGTGAAGTGTCAACTTCTTCCTTGTTTTGTCTCATCAAAACTTTTCTAAGCATCAGAGATTCTCCTTGTTCAAGCTATATCCTTTCATCAGCTACCTACTCTTCATGTGCCATACAACACTTCTTACCAGTCCCCTTACTTGATCCCTCAGAACACTCAAAAGATCTATGTCCAAATTCTCCACATTTGAAACATTTTCCAAAGAACTCTTTACTGCTATTTCCTCTCCTCCATGACTGTATAGGATCTAGACTAGATTGCGATTTAAATGCTTAACTTTACAATGCTTATTAATGATTATTTCAAGTTGACTAAATCGTACCAACTTAAGGAAATAACGTAATGAAAAGTAATAACAAGCGTGATTATAACGTAAAAGGAAGGAAATGAGAGAAAGAAAGAGAGAGAAGAAGCAGGCGCAAACAACCCATTGATACCGGAGTTCGTCACAAATGTGACTACGCCTCCGTGTCCACCCCTAATAGAGAGACCGGACCGATTAACTCCAAAATCACCATAGCACCACAATCATTCCACCTCTTTGAAAGATAACACATTCTAACGCAGTAAGAATGACTCAAAGAATTCCCCCACAAAGACTTCTTTCGATTATCTCCACAGCTTCAAGACTTCGTCACCTGAAAGAAAACTTGTCCCCTACTCTCACCTCAAGCCCCCTTTAAATACATAAAATTTCCTCAAATTGGCCTTTAACCAATTGATTTGAAAATATTTCCCAAATCCACCTTATCTCTCCAAATACATAAAAATCTTCAAAAATCTCCCAATTTTACATAATAAATCTTTGATAATCCCAAAGAAAATAAATTTAAGCCCTTTTAGTTTTTAACTCCCGGGCTTATTTTGTTTTGGAAGTTTTGATTAATCCTTTAAAAGGATTATTTGTTAATTTTAATAATTATAGGGAGTTTGTTTTTAATTTTTAGGCATTCGGTTTTTTGAGCATTGGTCAAAACCAATCGATATCTATATATATTAACAAACTATCGAATGGCCTATCGGTAGTATATGTTTTTAGTGGGCCGGTGGTTGCGGGTTCAAACCACGGCCGTTGGTTTGTTTTAACAAACTTCAAACGGATAAATAACAAAAAGAACCGCTACATAAATATAGTAAAGCGCGTGGTGTCTGGTGTAACGGCAAAGAGCTAAATTCGGCGACGGGTGGTTGGGGGTTCAAATCCCCCAACAATATTTTTTAACAAACTAAACAACTTCCATACCGCCGGATAGAGGAGAGCAACCGAGAGGCCACGTGGCATGCCGAGGAGGTGCCACGTGGCGAAGACTGACTGGCCACTTCGATGACGTGTCCGCTGACTCATCCACTGACTGCAAATTCGATGACGTGTCTGCCAACTCGGATGATGACGTGGCATGTCGATTCCAGACCCGGCCGATCGTATGCATTTAATCGCCATCACGGTCACTCTTAAGTGATTGGTCTGCATAAATGCCACATGTCACACTCACTTGTCCATTCCGGCTCACGTGGCCGACGCCACCGTACGCATGATGATGTCATCACTGCATCTTCACCAATGTCAAACCCAAACTTTGACCACCAGATCTTGAGCCCGGATGCTCCGGATTACGAAACCAACGCCGTTTTAATCGCCCGGACCTTTAAGCAAACGACTCTTTTTGCCCGCTCGAGCCGGTGCCAAAACCGTGGACGCTGAGATCTTTCCGATGGTGCGCGCATTCTCGAGAAATGAGACACTTCAATTTCATCAAAATGTCCAATGGATCGCCTCCCTGATCAAGACCTTTTGGACCTCCAAAAGTGGCATTTACTCTGACAATAAGTGAGGACTTGGCCTCCCCACTTGTCCTGTATCCTCTGTACATCTGAATACCTAACTCACAAGCACAATGAAGACTGCAACAATATTGTTGAACATAAACATAACTTTATCACTTCCATAAACATCTACATCAATTGCCATAGCTGCTAACCAACAAAAATTGACTAGCATCAAGCTGAAAACCAATGCAGAAATGAAGGAGAATAAGTCAACAACAATTTGATCCTTTACAACAGGAACATTTTTATCCAAGGATCCATCAATGCTTTCAAGCATCATTTTCTCATGCTGTACTGTGGGTGCATCCTGCAACATCTGACCCTGGTTAGCTACTCCAAGTTCAAGTGTAGAACCACCTGTACTGACAGACATAAGAGTTAACTCTTTACTTGCATTAATTACCCTCTTTAACTGCCCTGTGTTTGCAAAAGAACGACCAGTCTTAACCCTGTGAGAATGTACAATATACTAAATGCCATCTTTGAACAAGTGATAATGATTTTGTTGCCTCAGAAGATTGCTTTCATTGGCAAAGATAAGGGTTTCCAAGCACTATCCCATTTATATCCAAAGGGAACTACATCAAACCTGCATTTCATCCACAAATTCATCGCGATTGTGAATTCAAGGTGCATTGTTTTGTTACTTGCAACTTAATATTTTCTACAAATCCAATTCTCTAGTGGATAAGGTTTATGTTGTGTAGCGTTTTTAAATCCTGCCTACAACACTTTCGAATTAAGTTAACTTGAGAACCACTATCTATGAGTGCATCAATTTTAATGTTCTTAGCAACAACCCTTAAATGAAAAAGCTCATTCCTCTTCACATCTTCAGAGACATCATTAACTGTAGATGAAGAAGCACAACTAGCAACAGAAACATCAGAAATAGAAGCTTTACCTTTTAGACCCATCACTGTTATCTTAGTCTCATCCTTCTTAACTATAGCTGCCTTCTCCTTTCCCCTGCCTCTCTACAATCTTAGAAGATTTCTTTGATCACTATCCAAACTTATCAATAAAGATCCTTACCCCTTGTCTCTAAGTGTAGCTTTCTGAACACACTTCACTGCATTACAAGGCGGTTCAAAACCAAAATGGAATGCCTAAGGTAGGAATGCAAACCTCCTATGTACTTCAACAACGTGTCTTGGGTATACAAAGGAACATTCAAAGCAATAGCCCTTTTCCTGAATTCATGGGTGTACTCTTGGACAGTTTGACCTTTCCCTTGCCTAAACATTTGCCAATCCATCATTAACTGTTGCATATGTCCTAGGGGATAAAACTGCTTCTTAGGAGCATTAATAAATTCTGCCCAAGTTAAACTGACTCTACCATGTTGTGAAACTTTTGCCTTAGACTTACTCTCCCACCAGGTTAAGGCTGTACCTCCTAAACGAAGAGTAGCTAATTGGATCCTATCAACATCATCTAATAGGTTCTGGACTCTACAATATACTTCAACTTGTTGAACCCAATCATCCAATTTTTCAGCATTAAGTTCACCACAATATTTAGGCAAGTCAAATTTTACATCCAATTTTATTTTAGGCTTATACCCACTCTTGAAAGGATTAGAAGAAATAGAATGAGGAGAAGATGGAGAAGAAGGAGAAGAGGGAGGAGAAGAAGAAGAGGGTGGATCTGGTTGCTTGTCACCATCTCCATGTTGTTTCTCTTTCTTGTCTTTGCAATCTTCTTGCTTCAATGAACCTTTTTCACGTTCCTTCCACTCTTGTCTCTCTTGAAAAAGAATAACGTCCACCTTAGCTCTTCATCTCAAGGAATGGTTCTTCAAACTCCTCAAGCCATCGATTTCTTTCAGAACTTCCATTCCAAACCACATCTTCGAAATGTTCTACGCCCCTACTTCGTGATCAAAGTCTTCGAAAGCTTGCCTTCACCCTTCAATCTCGGATCTCATAGCACTAAAACAAATAACTCCGCAATAAAAGTCAACTGCTCGATACCAACTTGATCTCAGATAGATCTAGACTAGATTGCAAGATTTAAATGCTTAACTTTTACAATGCTTTTTATTAATGATTATTTCAAGTCAATTAAATCAAAATTAACTTAAGGAAATAATAGAATGAAAGTAATAACAATGTGATTTAACAGAAAGGAAGGAAATGAGAGAAAGAAAGAGAGAGAAGAAGAGAAGTGCAAACAACGATTGATAACGGTTCGTCACAAATGTGACTACGCCTCCCGTCCACTCTTGCAATAGAGAGACCGATCCGATTAACTCCAAAATCAATTACAAAGCACCACAATCATTCTCCCAAGCACTTCGCAGCATAACAGCCTCTTAACGGCAAGAATGACTCAAAGATCTACAAGACCTCTCTTTCGATTATCTCCACAGCTTCAAGACTTCGTCACCTGAAAGAAAACTTGTCCCCTACTCTCACCTCAAGCCCCCTTTAAATACATAAAATTTCCTCAAATTGGCCTTTAACCAATTGATTTGAAAATATTTCCCAAATCCACCTTATCTCTCCAAATACATAAAAATCTTCAAAAATCTCCCAATTTTACATAATAAATCTTTGATAATCCCAAAGAAAATAAATTTAAGCCCTTTTAGTTTTTAACTCCCGGGCTTATTTTGTTTTGGAAGTTTTGATTAATCCTTTAAAAGGATTATTTGTTAATTTTAATAATTATAGGGAGTTTGTTTTTAATTTTTAGGCATTCGGTTTTTTGAGCATTGGTCAAAACCAATCGATATCTATATATATTAACAAACTATCGAATGGCCTATCGGTAGTATATGTTTTTAGTGGGCCGGTGGTTGCGGGTTCAAACCACCGGCCGTTGGTTTGTTTTAACAAACTTCAAACGGATAAATAACAAAAAGAACCGCTACATAAATATAGTAAAGCGCGTGGTGTCTGGTGTAACGGCAAAGAGCTAAATTCGGCGACGGGTGGTTGGGGGTTCAAATCCCCCAACAATATTTTTTAACAAACTAAACAACTTCCATACCGCCGGATAGAGGAGAGCAACCGAGAGGCCACGTGGCATGCCGAGGAGGTGCCACGTGGCGAAGACTGACTGGCCACTTCGATGACGTGTCCGCTGACTCATCCACTGACTGCAAATTCGATGACGTGTCTGCCAACTCGGATGATGACGTGGCATGCTGACTAGACCTGCTCACTGTGCGTACGGACTGCCACGTGTCACTCTATGATTGGTCCGTACAAATGCCACATGTCACACTCTGATTTGTCCACATCAGATTCGTACCACGTGCTGACGTCAGCTATACGGATGATGACGTCATCACTATACCTTCAATCCACAAGTCAAACCTGAACTTTGACTGTGATATCTTGAGCCTCCGATGTCTAATTTTGATGAAACAAACGCCATCGTAATCGCTCTCGATCTTGCAAACAAACTCCTCTTTTTGCTCCATTTGAGCTATGCTGGAACCAGATGTCGAGATCTTTCCGAGTGCATTCGAGAGAAACGAGACACTTCAATTTTCACTAAAAAATGTCCACCGATCACCGCGAACTTCTAGTCAGATTATTTACTCCACTTAGGTCTAGGTTCTTGTTCACTTATCTGCTTCTCCTTGCCACTATTCATCTATCTCTCCTTCCTTCTAGGGCAATGCTGTCTTTTCTTCACTTATCTTCAGCCTTAAGATCATATTGAAAGGCATCCTCCATTGTGGAAATCCTCAACATACTCATCTCATCCTGAATGTTAAATCTAAGGCCATTAATGTATCTTTCCACCTTCTCCTTGGTCATCTCTCTGTGTCCAGATTTGATTGTCATCTTGTAGAATTCCTCTGTATACTCCTTCACACTCATTTCCTTCTACTTCAGGTTCTACAACTTCTTAAAATATCTAACTTGTAATCTTCCAGAACGAACTTAGCTTTTAACTTGCAACCATCTGTATCCATCGAGTGATTCTTGCCTCAACATTCTCCACTCTATCCTTCTATAACTCTTTCCACCATAAAGCAGCATGTCTTTTCAACTTAGTCTATGCTAGCTTAACCTTCAGAGGATCTCTAATATCTTCCAATTCTCCTATCCAGTCTATCAAGTCTTCTAAATTTAATGTACTAGAGAAATTACAAGCTTCCAACTTATGAGTTTTACTTACTTGTGTGACTACCCTCATTAATCTCTCTTATTTCTCATTTTTCAATCCCTCAGCATCTTCAGTCTCAAGCTCTTTTATGGATTCTTCATATTCATCCTCTAGTTCAGGGTTTCTCCTCAAACCACCCAAGAGGTTTTGGATCTCATTCCTCATCTCATTCTTAAAGTCTTCCATCATTTGCTCCATTCTTCTAGGGTTCATCCTTCTTAGCGACATCGCTCCCCTCGCTCGATGCAATTGCCTCAACTCGGTGATCTCACTACAATGTTTCAATTGCCTCCTCTTAGCGTTCTATTGAACACACTTACAACCTACCTCCATTCGGTAATCTATTCACCCAAGTAATGCCACAAGGACCACAACCCACTCAAAGCTCACAACCAACTCTCATCTCCAGATTTGCAGGTTCACAACCTTCTCTGATGCCATCTGATACAGCCATGGTCGGAGGGTCCTCAAAGAGAACAGTCCAGCCATGCAACAAGAGTCACACAATGGAAGCAACACAAAAAAAAATTAATACAAACACAATTGCAGACATTCTTATTATCAGAGAATTTAATCACAACAAGCCGACAACATCCAGGCTTACAAGATTTCGACATGCAAGCCTGATTTCAACATGCTCAAATATAATCTTCCTACATGCTCCTCAATGTGAGTGAAAATCCTATAGAGCAGATCACATATTAGACTCTCTATCCTACTCTACTAATTCTCTCCTCCTTCTAATGATTGATTACATTGTTTTATATACATTCACAAGGCTAGAGACATGCACATCACCCAACAATTAAGTTAATTCCCAAAGAGGAAAAATACAACGGTTGTAAGAACAGGTCGGCCTCAAACCTTGGATTACTTTTCAGTGAATGCATAGAATGGAGTGCGAACCTAAACCAAGGTTAGAAACACCCCAAAGAATAATTATAATCACACCTCCACTGTCTGCGAACAATGCAGATGATCCTCGAACAATCCAACTACTAGTTGGGCTTTGAAAACTATTCTGGTGCCAAATTAGGAAACTGCTAGATATTCTAGAAGCGATAACTTGTTGGAAAAGAAACCAATCATGCTCAAAATATAGAATAAGTTAAATGAGCATGCCCCTGAGGTACACACAGATTTGTGAGGTCTGACGAGCAAACATGAAGAATTCCCTGATCTACCAACTTGAACTAAGAAAATAGAGACAAACTGAAATGAAATTTTTTTTTGGGTGATGCAAGATTGCTACAACCCAGGGCTCTAGAAGTGGTCTTTTGATGTTGTGATTTCCTTTGCATTTTCATATCACTCTTATTTGGAGTTGAGTCTTGTTGTTTTTTGTTTCAATGATCTTGGTCGAGGATCCCTCCTTGTCTACTCCAAGCACAGGGGGTGGGCTTTCTAACCCACACAGTCAGGTGGAATGTGCTACGCACCCCATTGGGTTCCCTGTCAATGGTCGTGTAGTACAGTGCAGTGCTATTTAGTTGTAGCATGATCTAGAGTTCACTTTTTTGTTAGTAAATGATAAATAAATTAATTAAGTAAATAATATTGTTTATAATTATAAATTGTCATTCTATAAAATGGGATTATCTAATATAATAATTTGATGTTAATTATTAAGTTGAGGATAAATATTGAAATAAAGAGATTTTTTATTAATTTGTGTGATAATTATGAGCTTTAAATCTAATAAAAATAAAAGTGAGATTTTATTTTAAATGAAAAAAAAATAAGAAAAGAAGAAAAAGGATGAATGTATGTTCATCTTCTTTTCGAAAATTAAAAAGGCAATGGAAACATGCTACTTCAATTGTTTTTTGTTTTCGAAAACTAAAAGAGTTTCTTTTAATTAATTGGGAAAAGGATCTAATTTTTCTTAACTAGAATTTGGTGTGTGTTTTTGAAAACAAGAAACTTGCAGGCAAAAATATTCTAGCTCTCTTGTCTTTCTCTGTAAAAAAAAAATTATACAGAATTGAATTTCAAGGAAATTTTGGAAAAGTTTCTAAGGAAAGTGGGAGAAATTATTGAAGGGTTGTTTCGAAAGAGCGAAGAGGAGATTGTCATGCATGTCACTCCATTTGTAGAGCGTCGGACTCTAGGTTGATTAATCACTATTCAATTTAATGGCTATTTGGAATTGAATGTTTAGATTTGTACTTGTTTTGTTGATCATAGTTAAAATGGTTTATGTTTTCTTAGAAAATATTTGTTGTTTGAAAACTGAGTGTTTGAAAATCTACTTGAAAAGTATTAATTTTGTTTCTTGGTTGAATGCAAATCTTTACTTCTAATAATCGAAAAAGGTCTTGTGTTTTATATCCTTACTTTTGAATTGAGCTAGGTGTGAAATGGATTGTTTGATTTGGCTTTTATTCTTCACCCATAAATTTCTTTCCAGTGTTGTGATTTAATGATTGAAACGATATTGTTTCTCCCCGATCCATTTTGTTTATTATAATTTTCTAGAGAAAATTGCAATTCCTTATGGGGAAAATTTGTGTGTCTATTGAAGAAAGTTGTTGTTAATTTTAGGAAAATTATATTCTGTTAAAAATACTTGTTTGTATTTTATTTTTGAGAAAATTAGATTCATTTTAAATATATATATATATAGTTATATAAAAAAATACATACTTGTCTATATTTTTTTTGAGGTTACGAGATGAGGGAGGGACAACATTTTCCGCACCCCAACCCCCTTTTCCCCCATGCTTGGCTCCCTGTAGATGATTGCGTAGCAGGCATGCGATGGCTACACACAACAGTCCAAGTGACTATTGTGTGAAGCAGTCACTTGGCTATTGTGTGTAGCACACAAGGGCTACACACAATAGTCCAAGTGGGTTTTGAGTACAGCAGCCCCTTGGCTACTATGCACGACCATTGGGGAGGCTGCGGCCTCCCTAAATGGGGAGGTTTGCTGCCCCCTCAATATAATTTATTTAATTTTATTTATTAATATATATATATAATATATATATATAGATATATATATATAGATATATATATATAGATATATATATATATATAGATATATATGTATATATATGTATATATATGGTAAGTTGTATTTCACTATTTAATTATGCAGATTTAAGTATAAATATAATATGTGTGTGTGTGTATTTATATACTAGGATGTATATATGTAAATCATATGATGTGTAATTGTCAATACATGATTATATGTTGAATATAGGTTGAGTTGAAAAGCAAGTGTATTTAATAAACACATTAAAGGATTTTTATTAAAAAAATATATAATATAAGAATTCCATGTTTGTAACTGTATCTTGAGGTTTTGTAATTCGATTTATTTCTTATTTTCCCCATGGGTCATTTTCTATTTAATTTGAGTTGGTGTATGGACATGTGGGAACCCTCAAGGTTGTGTTATCCTCTGTTAGGAGATTGTGTTTATTTGTTCTTTAGGATTCTAGAGGTGAGTGTAAGTTTTTTGTTTATTGAGTTGTCATTTGATTTGGTATTTGACAAGATTTTGATTGTAATTGCAATTTTGAGTTTATGCTTGGGTTGTACTTGCTTTCAAAAGTATCTATGCATGTGGCTATTGGAAAGATGATTGTTCCTTGCGTATGTTTCATTTTTGAGATTTAGTATTAATTATTTGTGTAATTAGTACAACCCCTTTGAGCTTTGATTTTGTGCTTTGTGTTTATAGGAAGAGTGGCTCTTCATGGGGACTGACGCACAAAGGGGCGACCTACATAACCCATGCAAGAGTTAGTGTAATAAGTGATAACTTAATTAAAATAATTAGTGGGTTTGGGTAGGAATAACATTAACAAGATAAGAAAGGATGCCTCATCCACCTGTTAGGGCTTTCACAGACTAAGGATGGGCTAAAAAGGTTGTGGTTGGCAAGATCTTTACCTCATCCCCATGAGAGGTTAACGGTTTTGCATGAGTCACCCTATGGGTCTGATGCCTAGAGTGGCAGCCAAGATAACCATAGATGGAGGCTAATACCTAGAGAAAGGAAACCAAGATAACCCACATTGATAGGACCGTGCAATGACACTCTCCCCTAGCATCCCTTTGATTAGTTAACTTTGCAAGCCTCTGGAAGTGGTCTTTTAATGTTGTGATTTCCTTTGCATTTTCATGTCACTCTTGTTTGGAGTTGAGTCTTGTTTTTTTCTGTTTTGATGATCTTGGTTGAGGATTCATCCTTGTCTACTCCAAGCATGGGGGTGGACTTTCTAACCCATGCAGTCAAGTGGAACATGCTACGCACCCCGTTGGGTTCCTTGTCAGTGGTCGTGCAGTACGGTGTAGTGTTATTCAATTGCAGCATGATCCAAAGTTCATTTTGTTGTCAGATGTATATTTTGTATTTCAGTTGTACTCTTGTATTGATGTATTATTCCCAAATGTGACGAGAAATATTATGATGTAAACTCATGTAATTATTCAATGTGATGTTCTGGAAATAGATGTAATGTATATTTATACTTTTTATTTCCTTCTTGATCAATGATAGTGGTTATCACTATATGAACATGTTGTATCTATGGAATTATGTTTATTGCATTCCCATGATTATTATATGTGTGTGTGTGTGTGTGTGTGTGTGTGTGGTTATTCTATTGATTTAATCTTGTCATATTGGTTTATCACTTGTGAATGTTTTAATGCTAGAGTTATGATGGTTGAATGGTTTATATTATTACAATTCAAAATTTTGTTTATTATCGTTTCTTTATGGGTTAGAATATGGAATGTTACCTTGTGTACCCTAAATGACTTAGGTGATTAACTTGTATTCATTTAGTTGAATTATATGCATTGGAATCTTAATATACATACCCTATATTTTTTTAAAAAATGTGTTAATAGTTGTCCTTTGGGGTTTGTGTAGTGGGGCATTACACATATTCAAAAAAACCTAATTGGAAATAAGGATAAACCTCAAGGGGTAGGAATTTTTTGCATCAAAATAGAATAAAATGAAATAATTTCTACTTGAATGGCATAACTAATTCAAGATAATTAAATCAAATGATAAAAATTAAGTATGATTAACCTAGATTACAGAGCTAAGTTGATAAACTTGTGATAAATAAATTCAAAAATTAAATGCAATGAATGGGCGTTCTTAGAATTCAAACTAATGTTGAATATTGAAGTTGATTATTTACAAGATTGGTTATCAAATGTTTTGAATTTTATTTTCTCAATTTGGTGGTTGTCTTGAAATGAAAAGAAAGTCCCAAAAATTTCTACAATTTAACTTTGAGCACCTTAGGTTTGACCCCAATCACCAAAAAATCAAGTTCGAACATGTGTAGATATGATTTAATAAAAGGTACTCTTAAAATTTTAGTGCAACTTGATCTCTAGTATTTTAAGACTCTTATGAAGACTATGGTATTTTTGAATAATGTTTGAGAATAGATCAAACCCCTAGGTGCGAACTAACTTTATGAATTTGAATGAATATTTGAAGACAAAATTCAAAGTGTGCAGGTGACTTATATGATTTTGATGTGATGAGTCCTTTTTCATTAGAAAATCAAAATGTGTTCTAGATTTTTTTAATCCCTTTTCAAATATGTATTCTAATGGTATATTGAATGTTTGTAAATACAAAATCCTACTTAAAAGTCTCATAGTCTATCAAGTCAACTCATAATAACGAGTACAAATAAGAAGCAAAGTTGGCATTCAAATTTTAAATTTTAAATTTTAAATTTATTTCAACATAGATTAAAATTGAAGTAAATCAATCTTAGACTACATAAAATTGAACCTTAAAATTAAAATATTGATTTCAAAATATATATAAATATAATTAAAAAATACAGTAAATAAATATAAAAACAAGTGTGACGTAGTGGCCAATAATTGCCTTTGTAGTATTGTAATTAGAGGTTTGTAGAGTCAAAATAAAATATATGCAAATTTAATGAAGGAAAATTAAATTAAATGCTTTTTTTTTTGTTAATTATTGTATTTTATTTTGACTTTTGTTTTTTGTTTTGTTTGTTTAGTAGTGATGGTTGTTTTTATTTGTTACTTCCTACCTTGGCAGAGAACTATAGCGCCCACCTTGTGCTTAAACAATGATTATTAGTTTGTTTTACAGCCAATCTAATGTACAAATTTTGTTACATAAAGTCATTTACAAAATATTATTATTTTCATATTTAACTTTTGTAAAGTAGAGATGCAATTTTTTCAATTTAATTTTTTTTGAAAATTATTTATCATCAATCTTATTGGTCTAAAATTTTTAAGAGATAAGGGCGGATTTTCAGGGAGCATAAACTTTTTAGCTAATTTTTAAGAATTTTTTTGAACTCTTCAAAATTAGTTTACTTTTTTTTTTACATTATCTTTTTTTTCTTATTGATGAAATAATTGTGAAAGGTTTTGACTTAAAAATTATACAATTGAATCATGATAAAATAAAATAATTTAATATACTTTCAAAAACACTTTATTTTTATCACCATTAATCATATTATTACTATCACCAAAATCTAAATTTGATAATCTTATGATTATATTTTATGGTAAAATACAATTGAAATTTTAAGTAGATTATATTATTTAAAAAGATATATCCAATAGATATCAAAACATATATAGATTCTTATAAATACATTTAATCTATAACTTTTCTAAAAAAAAAAAATCTTTTTCTTTTTTAAATATAACTTCAAATAAATAATTTAAAAATTTATATAACAAATAGAATAATTATAAATACAAATCACCATTAATCATATTATTACTATCACCAAAATTTAAATTTGATAATCTGATGATTATATTTTCTGATAAAATACAATTGAAATTTTAAGTAGATTATATTATTTAAAAAGAAATATCTAATAGATGTCAAAACATTTATAAATTCTTATAAATACATTTAATCTATAAATTTTCTAAAATAAAATAAATTTTATTTTTAAAATATGACTTCAAATAAATATTTAAAAAATTATATAAAAAATATAATAATTATAAATTCAAATCTTAATTACTACTATCTTATATACAATAATAAATAATTTCATATTATTAATTAAAAAAATATTAAATTAATGAACTCTAGTTGATGAGGTCATAAAAGAGATACTTCATCTCAATTTTTAAAGTGACTCGAATATAACATTATAAATAAATTCTCAACTATGGGATAAAGGATAATTGTATTTTCCTTAAAGGAGATGAACAAGTTGTATATGCCCCTCATCTATCATTGGGTGGACCATGACCCATTTCCTATTAAAAAATAATTAATTTAATAATTTTTTATAATTTTTAAATATTTTATTATTATTTTGATTATAATTTTTGAATTAATTGCAAATTATAATTTTTTAAATTTATATTGAATGTATAATAAAAAAAATTTAATCGTGAACATTACTTTGAAATTTTGGTAGATTAATTTTATGCACATAAAATGACTATTGAACATCATGAAAGGTAACATGGATCTATACACTGAACTTTTGCAACTATGCCACCTAAAACTCTACTCTACATTGACCATAAAAAATAGGTAGTATTGAAAAATTCTGAGGAGGTTATCAAGTTTTTAGGGTCAAGCTCTCCTAGATTAACCCCTAGAATGAAGATAGGTAAGTGATCAGCCAAATAACCCAACTTTACTCAAGATTGTGCCATTTATCAATATATACTTATATTAATTCATTTCATTAGAATGGACCCAAAACTAAATGAGAGTTGGTATGGGTATGCAAATTTCACAATTACAATAAGTAAACAAGGTTTTCAAAAAATATCCAAGTTTTTCTTTCAACAAATAAGTGTTTAAATGAAATTTTCTCAATTTGTTTTCATTCAATATTTTATGTTCAATTATTTTTTATTATGTTAATTATTACTAATTTTCTCCACATTTTGATTATAAGAAATAAGAATTACAAAAACATTTTGATTTAGAAAATTCTAAAGATTATGAAATCTTTTTCTTTGAAAATAATCAAATGTTTGCACAAAAATAATATTTTCTAGAGTGAGATTAAAAGTCAATTTTATAATCTACACAATTTATTGAGTCTTACACACCAACTTAATTTAAAGGATTATTTTCATATTTTATTAGTTCAATTCTTTGTTGAAAAATAAGATATTCTCAAAAGAATTTTTTTTAATATATATATTTTTTAAATCTTAATTTATTTCTAATTCATTATTTTTTTTCATAAAAAATAGATGTTTAATAATTATGAAACATTTAAAAATTAATTACATTATTTATTAATTCTTAGAAACTAATTTTCAATTTTATAATAGAAAAAATACATAATCTACATTTTGAACCTCATTCATTTTACATTACTTTAAATCCATATTATTGATATATAATATCATGCTAATTTAACTATTTTAGCATACTCACTAACCCAAAATCTAGATAATATATTTAATATCTTATTATATTTAATTAATTTTATTCTTTATTAACTATCAAATAATTTCCACATTATATTTAATGAGTAAAATATTTATGGTAAAAATACTAATATAATAAACATTATTTGATTTTTTCTTTTGCTTACCATACATTATATATATAACTTATTTTTTTGGCATGTGATGATAGGTTAAAAAGATCATAAGGCCCAATAAAAGGAAGCATGTCTTGTGGTTGGTTGATGGGGTTCCCTTTTTACTCTAAGCTTAAAGACACTTTGTAGTGGGGTCATATGGAAGTGGATTGATTTTATTATTATTTATACAATGTGGGTGGTTTCAAGTAATTTAGTCAACAAATACTTTTAGAATTGAAGAATTATTTCAACAATAAAATTATTGTATAAAAAAATTAGATAATATTAATTGTTTATTAATAATAGGGTGATCCCACAATAGTGGTTTACAATTTTTGGCCAAACTGGACACTTAAATTATTATTTTTAACTAAATCTTCACCGGGCACCTATAGCGGCTAAACCGTGAGGAATTTGAAGATGATGTAAACTAGAGTCTCATCACATTTTCTTTGTAGATTCTAAAAGTATTTTTTCAATTTTTTTGGAATCATATTGCATTCCTTTTTCCATCTCCCACAAAAACTGGTTTTTTCCATAAAACAGCATTTTCAAAAAGTGGCGCACACCGTATAATGCATAACTTTTTTTCCATGAAGGATAAAATTATAATTCTTTCAAATTTAGATTTGTAGCTCTGATATCTAGTGCTTCCACCTAGTTAGATAGTTTTTTATTGAATATTTTTTCTTTAATCAAGTTTTGAAGTCAAACCAATTACAATTCAGACAGAGCACAACCGTATAACGCATAACTTTTTTTGTATATATCGAAATTCAATTTATTTATTTTTGTTGGATCAAGGACTTCAATATCTAGTGCACTCATATTTTTTAAACTTTTTTTTTGATAATATACTATTTTTCCACATGTGCAGAACAGAGACCTTCATTTTTCGGTGAAGAACCAATGTTTAATAAAACTAAAAAAAAAAATACATAATAAAATCAAAAGATATTAATATTATATTCATTGGATAGCTCATTCCGAGACCTACCTAATTCCAAATGGGTTTATGAAGACTTCTCCATTTTCATCCTCAACTCGAGCTTTGAAGCGTAAAAAAATTGACTTTTTCTGTGTCTTGGCAGGGGGATGAGGGGCAAGGGGGTTCGAATGAACCCCTATGAGTTCGGCCGAACCCAAAGGGGTTTGCTTGAACCATGGTTCAGCCGAACCCTAGTTCGAGCAAACCCCTTCAAGGGGGTTCGGCCGAACCCCTTTGCTATGCATTTGGATTTTTTTTTTTTGCGGAAAAAATTCAAAGGGGTTCGCTTGAACCCTAGTTCGGGTGAACCCCTAATGGGTTCGCTCGAACTAGTAGGTTCGTACGAACCCCCAAAATAATTTTTTTTGCTTTGGGGTCATTTTTTTGTGAGTTTTCCTTCCTCACTTGAATTATAAACCACTTATGTGGCTTCACCCAATATTGTAGATAAATAATCTAAAATATTTCTCTCATAATCTATTGAATATTGAAAAGGATAAAATAGGGGCTTACTAGAATTTTTGACTTTATTATAATTCATTATGTTTACTTTTACTTTAAGAAAATATTTTTTCTTAGGTTAATCTATAGATTAATCAAACAAGATGTTTTGAATATAAACTATCAATTAAATTAATCCATTATGTTTTTATTTTTTCTTTCTAAAGTTAAATTAGTTCACAAGACTAGTGCTCTATTTCCAATGAAATCATGAATAAAGGAAAATCATATTTTGCAATCAAATAAACCCTCATTATTAATCAATCGTAACTATGACAAATCAAGAAGTAACCTTTGAAATGTCAAAGTAAGTCTTAGAACAAGAATAAAACATGTTTGTAAAATTCTACTTAAATTGGCAATGGTCTTCAAAGAAGTTGAAGCAACATATTTCCAAGCTATAAAACTATTAAGAATATAAAATCAATGTACATATTCCTCCATAACATTGCTTAAAATAAACAAGGTCAAACTTAGCAAACACAACAAATTAAAACATAACTATTCTAGAACTTTTTGGCAGGAACTTCACATTAGCTTTCTTTATGATCAGACCTAATTTAAGAACTTTCTAGTATTTGATATCCGCACAGCATAAAAACCATAAATAGAAATCTAAAATGTGAAACTAAATATACTGAGCAATTAACTACTATAGAAAATCCATAGTGGAGATAAAGAAAAAATCACATTCACAATTTGACACCATTATTTTGGGTAGAAGCCCTTGGAAAAAACCTTATGGTAAAACCAGTCAAATATGAGATCTTCTTGTATTTATTTTCAACAAAAATACAGAGATTACACACACAAGTATTACACATGGCCTATCAAAGACCCCCTATTATTTGTTACTCTCATTCTACTCTGAACTGTCCAAGAAGTTCTCATGCGCCGATCTCTCACTAATGAATAATCAATTCTTCACTAGCCATGCACTCCTCACATAGATCTTTGAACTAGAATCAATGGTGAAGATTAAATCTTCCACCATCCATATCAAAAGTTATAATTTAATTAAGTGTTCACTTATCTGGATGCTTCTAGAGGAGATAATAAATATGTGTTCCTTGCTTGCTAGAGGTCAATGCCAAAGCAAGAACACCATGCAAGCTAAAATATTCAACATT
>VDFB02292943.1:0-39741 GCA_007258455.2 Sequoia sempervirens | reverse complement strand
CTTCCTTCTAGGGCAATGTTGTCTTTTCTTCACTTATCTTCAGCCTTAAGAGCATATTGAAAGGCATCCTCCATTGTGGAAATCCTCAACATACTCATCTCATCCTGAATATTAAATCTAAGGCCATTAATGTATCTTTCCACCTTCTCCTTGGTCATCTCTCTGTGTCCAGATCTGATTGTCATCTTGTAGAATTCCTCTGTATACTCCTTCACACTCATTTCCTTCTACTTCAGGTTCTACAACTTCTTAAAAAATCCAACTCGTAATATTCCAAAACGAACTTAGCTTTTAACCATGCAACCATCTGTATCCATCGAGTGATTCTTGCCTCAATATTCTCCACTCTATCCTTCTATAACTCTTTCCACCATAAAGCAGCATGTCTTTTCAACTTAGTCTATGCTAGCTTAACCCTCTTAGGGTCTCTAATATCTTCCAATTCTCCTATCCAGTCTATCAAGTCTTCCAAATTTAATGTACTAGAGAAATTACAAGCTTCCAACTTATGAGTTTTACTTACTTGTGCGACTACCCTCATCAATCTCTCTTATTTCTCATTTGTCAATCCCTCAACATCTTCAGTCTCAAGCTCTTCTGTGGCTTCTTCATATTCATCCTCTGGTTCAGGGTTTCTCCTCAAACCACCCAAGAGGTTCTGGATCTCATTCCTCATCTCATTCTTAAAGTCTTCCATCATTTGCTCCATTCTTCTAGGGTTCATCCTTCTCAGCGACATCTCTCCCCTCGCTCGATGCAACTGCCTCAACTCGATGATCTCACTACAATGTTTCAATTGCCTCCTCTCGGCGTTCTATTGAACACACTTACAACCTACCTCCATTCGGTAATATATTCACCCAAGTAATGCCACAAGGACCACAACCCACTCAAAGCTCACAACCAACTCTCATCTCCAGATTTGCAGGTTCACAACCTGCTCTGATACCATCTGATACAGCCATGGTCGGAGGGTCCTCAAAGAGAATAGTCTAGCCATGCAACAAGAGTCACACAATAGAAGCAACACAAAAAAAAATTGACACAAACACAATTGCAGACATTCTTATTATCAGATAATTTAATCACAACAAGCCGACAACATCCAGGCTTACAAGATTTCGACATGCAAGCCTGATTTCAACATGCTCAAATATCATCTTCCTACATGCTCCTCAATGTGAGTGAAAATCCTATAGAGCAGATCACATATTAGACTCTCTATCCTACTCTACTAATTCTCTCCTCCTTCTAATGATTGATTACATTGTTTTATATACATTCACAAGGCTAGAGACATGCACATCACCCAACAATTAAGTTAATTCCCAAAGAGGAAAAATACAACGGTTGTAAGAACAGGTCGGCCTCAAACCTTGGATTACTTTTCAGTGAATGCATAGAATGGAGTGCGAACCTAAACCAAGGTTAGAAACACCCCAAAGAATAATTATAATCACACCTCCACTGTCTGCGAACAATGCAGATGATCCTCGAACAATCCAACTACTAGTTGGGCTTTGAAAACTATTCTGGTGCCAAATTAGGAAACTGCTAGATATTCTAGAAGCGATAACTTGTTGGAAAAGAAACCAATCATGCTCAAAATATAGAATAAGTTAAATGAGCATGCCCCTGAGGTACACACAGATTTGTGAGGTCTGACGAGCAAACATGAAGAATTCCCTGATCTACCAACTTGAACTAAGAAAATAGAGACAAACTGAAATGAAATTTTTTTTTGGGTGATGCAAGATTGCTACAACCCAGGGCTCTAGAAGTGGTCTTTTGATGTTGTGATTTCCTTTGCATTTTCATATCACTCTTATTTGGAGTTGAGTCTTGTTGTTTTTTGTTTCAATGATCTTGGTCGAGGATCCCTCCTTGTCTACTCCAAGCACAGGGGGTGGGCTTTCTAACCCACACAGTCAGGTGGAATGTGCTACGCACCCCATTGGGTTCCCTGTCAATGGTCGTGTAGTACAGTGCAGTGCTATTTAGTTGTAGCATGATCTAGAGTTCACTTTTTTGTTAGTAAATGATAAATAAATTAATTAAGTAAATAATATTGTTTATAATTATAAATTGTCATTCTATAAAATGGGATTATCTAATATAATAATTTGATGTTAATTATTAAGTTGAGGATAAATATTGAAATAAAGAGATTTTTTATTAATTTGTGTGATAATTATGAGCTTTAAATCTAATAAAAATAAAAGTGAGATTTTATTTTAAATGAAAAAAAAATAAGAAAAGAAGAAAAAGGATGAATGTATGTTCATCTTCTTTTCGAAAATTAAAAAGGCAATGGAAACATGCTACTTCAATTGTTTTTTGTTTTCGAAAACTAAAAGAGTTTCTTTTAATTAATTGGGAAAAGGATCTAATTTTTCTTAACTAGAATTTGGTGTGTGTTTTTGAAAACAAGAAACTTGCAGGCAAAAATATTCTAGCTCTCTTGTCTTTCTCTGTAAAAAAAAAATTATACAGAATTGAATTTCAAGGAAATTTTGGAAAAGTTTCTAAGGAAAGTGGGAGAAATTATTGAAGGGTTGTTTCGAAAGAGCGAAGAGGAGATTGTCATGCATGTCACTCCATTTGTAGAGCGTCGGACTCTAGGTTGATTAATCACTATTCAATTTAATGGCTATTTGGAATTGAATGTTTAGATTTGTACTTGTTTTGTTGATCATAGTTAAAATGGTTTATGTTTTCTTAGAAAATATTTGTTGTTTGAAAACTGAGTGTTTGAAAATCTACTTGAAAAGTATTAATTTTGTTTCTTGGTTGAATGCAAATCTTTACTTCTAATAATCGAAAAAGGTCTTGTGTTTTATATCCTTACTTTTGAATTGAGCTAGGTGTGAAATGGATTGTTTGATTTGGCTTTTATTCTTCACCCATAAATTTCTTTCCAGTGTTGTGATTTAATGATTGAAACGATATTGTTTCTCCCCGATCCATTTTGTTTATTATAATTTTCTAGAGAAAATTGCAATTCCTTATGGGGAAAATTTGTGTGTCTATTGAAGAAAGTTGTTGTTAATTTTAGGAAAATTATATTCTGTTAAAAATACTTGTTTGTATTTTATTTTTGAGAAAATTAGATTCATTTTAAATATATATATATATAGTTATATAAAAAAATACATACTTGTCTATATTTTTTTTGAGGTTACGAGATGAGGGAGGGACAACATTTTCCGCACCCCAACCCCCTTTTCCCCCATGCTTGGCTCCCTGTAGATGATTGCGTAGCAGGCATGCGATGGCTACACACAACAGTCCAAGTGACTATTGTGTGAAGCAGTCACTTGGCTATTGTGTGTAGCACACAAGGGCTACACACAATAGTCCAAGTGGGTTTTGAGTACAGCAGCCCCTTGGCTACTATGCACGACCATTGGGGAGGCTGCGGCCTCCCTAAATGGGGAGGTTTGCTGCCCCCTCAATATAATTTATTTAATTTTATTTATTAATATATATATATAATATATATATATAGATATATATATATAGATATATATATATAGATATATATATATATATAGATATATATGTATATATATGTATATATATGGTAAGTTGTATTTCACTATTTAATTATGCAGATTTAAGTATAAATATAATATGTGTGTGTGTGTATTTATATACTAGGATGTATATATGTAAATCATATGATGTGTAATTGTCAATACATGATTATATGTTGAATATAGGTTGAGTTGAAAAGCAAGTGTATTTAATAAACACATTAAAGGATTTTTATTAAAAAAATATATAATATAAGAATTCCATGTTTGTAACTGTATCTTGAGGTTTTGTAATTCGATTTATTTCTTATTTTCCCCATGGGTCATTTTCTATTTAATTTGAGTTGGTGTATGGACATGTGGGAACCCTCAAGGTTGTGTTATCCTCTGTTAGGAGATTGTGTTTATTTTTTCTTTAGGATTCTAGAGGCAAGTGTAAGTTTTTTGTTTATTGAGTTGTCATTTGATTTGGTGTTTGACAAGATTTTGATTGTAATCAAGCAATTTTGAGTTTATGCTTTGGTTGTACTTGCTTTCAAAAGTATCTATGCATGTGGCTATTGGAAATATGATTGTGCCTCGCGTATGTTTCAGTTTTGAGATTTAGTATTAATTCTTTGTGTAATTAGTACAACCCCTTTGAGCTTTGATTTTGTGCTTGGGGTTTCTAGGGAGAGTGGCTCTTCATGGGGACTGACGCACAAAGGGGCGGCCTAGATAACCCATGCAAGAGTTAGTGTAATAAGTGATAACTTAATTAAAATAATTAGTGGGTTTGGGTAGGAATAACATTAACAAGATAAGAAAGGATGCCTCATCCACCCGTTAGGGCTTTCGCAGACTAAGGATGGGCTAAAAAGGTTGTGGTTGGCAAGATATTTACCTCATCCCCATGAGAGGTTAATGGTTCTGCTTGAGTCACCCTATGGGTCCGGTGCCTAGAGAGGCAGCCAAGATAACCATAGATGGAGGCTAATACCTAAAGAAAGGAAACCAAGATAACCCACATTGATAGGACCGTGCAATGACACTCTCCCCTAGCATCCCTTTGATTAGTTAACTTTGCAAGCCTCTGGAAGTGGTTTTTTAATGTTGTGATTTCCTTTCCATTTTCATGTTACTCTTGTTTGGAGTTGAGTCTTGTTTTTTTCTGTTTTGATGTTGGTTGAGGATTCATCCTTGTCTACTCCAAGCATGGGGGTGGACTTTCTAACCCATGCAGTCAAGTGGAACATGCTACGCACCCCGTTGGGTTCCTTGTCAGTGGTCGTGCAGTACAGTGTAGTGTTATTCAATTGCAGCATGATCCAAAGTTCATTTTGTTGTCAGATGTATATTTTGTATTTCAGTTGTACTCTTGTATTGATGTATTATTCCCAAATGTGACGAGAAATATTATGATGTAAACTCATGTAATTATTCAATGTGATGTTCTGGAAATAGATGTAATGTATATTTATACTTTTTATTTCCTTCTTGATCAATGATAGTGGTTATCACTATATGAACATGTTGTATCTATGGAATTATGTTTATTGCATTCCCATGATTATTATATGTGTGTGTGTGTGTGTGTGTGTGTGTGTGGTTATTCTATTGATTTAATCTTGTCATATTGGTTTATCACTTGTGAATGTTTTAATGCTAGAGTTATGATGGTTGAATGGTTTATATTATTACAATTCAAAATTTTGTTTATTATCGTTTCTTTATGGGTTAGAATATGGAATGTTACCTTGTGTACCCTAAATGACTTAGGTGATTAACTTGTATTCATTTAGTTGAATTATATGCATTGGAATCTTAATATACATACCCTATATTTTTTTAAAAAATGTGTTAATAGTTGTCCTTTGGGGTTTGTGTAGTGGGGCATTACACATATTCAAAAAAACCTAATTGGAAATAAGGATAAACCTCAAGGGGTAGGAATTTTTTGCATCAAAATAGAATAAAATGAAATAATTTCTACTTGAATGGCATAACTAATTCAAGATAATTAAATCAAATGATAAAAATTAAGTATGATTAACCTAGATTACAGAGCTAAGTTGATAAACTTGTGATAAATAAATTCAAAAATTAAATGCAATGAATGGGCGTTCTTAGAATTCAAACTAATGTTGAATATTGAAGTTGATTATTTACAAGATTGGTTATCAAATGTTTTGAATTTTATTTTCTCAATTTGGTGGTTGTCTTGAAATGAAAAGAAAGTCCCAAAAATTTCTACAATTTAACTTTGAGCACCTTAGGTTTGACCCCAATCACCAAAAAATCAAGTTCGAACATGTGTAGATATGATTTAATAAAAGGTACTCTTAAAATTTTAGTGCAACTTGATCTCTAGTATTTTAAGACTCTTATGAAGACTATGGTATTTTTGAATAATGTTTGAGAATAGATCAAACCCCTAGGTGCGAACTAACTTTATGACTTTGAATGAATATTTGAAGACAAAATTCAAAGTGTGCAGGTGACTTATATGATTTTGATGTGATGAGTCCTTTTTCATTAGAAAATCAAAATGTGTTCTAGATTTTTTTAATCCCTTTTCAAATATGTATTCTAATGGTATATTGAATGTTTGTAAATACAAAATCCTACTTAAAAGTCTCATAGTCTATCAAGTCAACTCATAATAACGAGTACAAATAAGAAGCAAAGTTGGCATTCAAATTTTAAATTTTAAATTTTAAATTTATTTCAACATAGATTAAAATTGAAGTAAATCAATCTTAGACTACATAAAATTGAACCTTAAAATTAAAATATTGATTTCAAAATATATATAAATATAATTAAAAAATACAGTAAATAAATATAAAAACAAGTGTGACGTAGTGGCCAATAATTGCCTTTGTAGTATTGTAATTAGAGGTTTGTAGAGTCAAAATAAAATATATGCAAATTTAATGAAGGAAAATTAAATTAAATGCTTTTTTTTTTGTTAATTATTGTATTTTATTTTGACTTTTGTTTTTTGTTTTGTTTGTTTAGTAGTGATGGTTGTTTTTATTTGTTACTTCCTACCTTGGCAGAGAACTATAGCGCCTACCGTGTGCTTAAACAATGATTATTAGTTTGTTTTACAGCCAATCAAATGTACAAATTTTGTTACATAGTCATTTACAAAATATTATTATTTTCATATTTAACTTTTGTAAAGTAGAGATGCAATTTTTTCAACTTAATTTTTTTTTGAAAATTATTTATCATCAATCTTATTGGTCTAAAATTTTTAAGAGATAAGGGCGGATTTTCAGGGAGCATAAACTTTTTAGCTAATTTTTAAGAATTTTTTTGAACTCTTCAAAATTAGTTTACTTTTTTTTTTACATTATCTTTTTTTTCTTATTGATGAAATAATTGTGAAAGGTTTTGACTTAAAAATTATACAATTGAATCATGATAAAATAAAATAATTTAATATACTTTCAAAAACACTTTATTTTTATCACCATTAATCATATTATTACTATCACCAAAATCTAAATTTGATAATCTTATGATTATATTTTATGGTAAAATACAATTGAAATTTTAAGTAGATTATATTATTTAAAAAGATATATCCAATAGATATCAAAACATATATAGATTCTTATAAATACATTTAATCTATAACTTTTCTAAAAAAAAAAAATCTTTTTCTTTTTTAAATATAACTTCAAATAAATAATTTAAAAATTTATATAACAAATAGAATAATTATAAATACAAATCACCATTAATCATATTATTACTATCACCAAAATTTAAATTTGATAATCTGATGATTATATTTTCTGATAAAATACAATTGAAATTTTAAGTAGATTATATTATTTAAAAAGAAATATCTAATAGATGTCAAAACATTTATAAATTCTTATAAATACATTTAATCTATAAATTTTCTAAAATAAAATAAATTTTATTTTTAAAATATGACTTCAAATAAATATTTAAAAAATTATATAAAAAATATAATAATTATAAATTCAAATCTTAATTACTACTATCTTATATACAATAATAAATAATTTCATATTATTAATTAAAAAAATATTAAATTAATGAACTCTAGTTGATGAGGTCATAAAAGAGATACTTCATCTCAATTTTTAAAGTGACTCGAATATAACATTATAAATAAATTCTCAACTATGGGATAAAGGATAATTGTATTTTCCTTAAAGGAGATGAACAAGTTGTATATGCCCCTCATCTATCATTGGGTGGACCATGACCCATTTCCTATTAAAAAATAATTAATTTAATAATTTTTTATAATTTTTAAATATTTTATTATTATTTTGATTATAATTTTTGAATTAATTGCAAATTATAATTTTTTAAATTTATATTGAATGTATAATAAAAAAAATTTAATCGTGAACATTACTTTGAAATTTTGGTAGATTAATTTTATGCACATAAAATGACTATTGAACATCATGAAAGGTAACATGGATCTATACACTGAACTTTTGCAACTATGCCACCTAAAACTCTACTCTACATTGACCATAAAAAATAGGTAGTATTGAAAAATTCTGAGGAGGTTATCAAGTTTTTAGGGTCAAGCTCTCCTAGATTAACCCCTAGAATGAAGATAGGTAAGTGATCAGCCAAATAACCCAACTTTACTCAAGATTGTGCCATTTATCAATATATACTTATATTAATTCATTTCATTAGAATGGACCCAAAACTAAATGAGAGTTGGTATGGGTATGCAAATTTCACAATTACAATAAGTAAACAAGGTTTTCAAAAAATATCCAAGTTTTTCTTTCAACAAATAAGTGTTTAAATGAAATTTTCTCAATTTGTTTTCATTCAATATTTTATGTTCAATTATTTTTTATTATGTTAATTATTACTAATTTTCTCCACATTTTGATTATAAGAAATAAGAATTACAAAAACATTTTGATTTAGAAAATTCTAAAGATTATGAAATCTTTTTCTTTGAAAATAATCAAATGTTTGCACAAAAATAATATTTTCTAGAGTGAGATTAAAAGTCAATTTTATAATCTACACAATTTATTGAGTCTTACACACCAACTTAATTTAAAGGATTATTTTCATATTTTATTAGTTCAATTCTTTGTTGAAAAATAAGATATTCTCAAAAGAATTTTTTTTAATATATATATTTTTTAAATCTTAATTTATTTCTAATTCATTATTTTTTTTCATAAAAAATAGATGTTTAATAATTATGAAACATTTAAAAATTAATTACATTATTTATTAATTCTTAGAAACTAATTTTCAATTTTATAATAGAAAAAATACATAATCTACATTTTGAACCTCATTCATTTTACATTACTTTAAATCCATATTATTGATATATAATATCATGCTAATTTAACTATTTTAGCATACTCACTAACCCAAAATCTAGATAATATATTTAATATCTTATTATATTTAATTAATTTTATTCTTTATTAACTATCAAATAATTTCCACATTATATTTAATGAGTAAAATATTTATGGTAAAAATACTAATATAATAAACATTATTTGATTTTTTCTTTTGCTTACCATACATTATATATATAACTTATTTTTTTGGCATGTGATGATAGGTTAAAAAGATCATAAGGCCCAATAAAAGGAAGCATGTCTTGTGGTTGGTTGATGGGGTTCCCTTTTTACTCTAAGCTTAAAGACACTTTGTAGTGGGGTCATATGGAAGTGGATTGATTTTATTATTATTTATACAATGTGGGTGGTTTCAAGTAATTTAGTCAACAAATACTTTTAGAATTGAAGAATTATTTCAACAATAAAATTATTGTATAAAAAAATTAGATAATATTAATTGTTTATTAATAATAGGGTGATCCCACAATAGTGGTTTACAATTTTTGGCCAAACTGGACACTTAAATTATTATTTTTAACTAAATCTTCACCGGGCACCTATAGCGGCTAAACCGTGAGGAATTTGAAGATGATGTAAACTAGAGTCTCATCACATTTTCTTTGTAGATTCTAAAAGTATTTTTTCAATTTTTTTGGAATCATATTGCATTCCTTTTTCCATCTCCCACAAAAACTGGTTTTTTCCATAAAACAGCATTTTCAAAAAGTGGCGCACACCGTATAATGCATAACTTTTTTTCCATGAAGGATAAAATTATAATTCTTTCAAATTTAGATTTGTAGCTCTGATATCTAGTGCTTCCACCTAGTTAGATAGTTTTTTATTGAATATTTTTTCTTTAATCAAGTTTTGAAGTCAAACCAATTACAATTCAGACAGAGCACAACCGTATAACGCATAACTTTTTTTGTATATATCGAAATTCAATTTATTTATTTTTGTTGGATCAAGGACTTCAATATCTAGTGCACTCATATTTTTTAAACTTTTTTTTTGATAATATACTATTTTTCCACATGTGCAGAACAGAGACCTTCATTTTTCGGTGAAGAACCAATGTTTAATAAAACTAAAAAAAAAAATACATAATAAAATCAAAAGATATTAATATTATATTCATTGGATAGCTCATTCCGAGACCTACCTAATTCCAAATGGGTTTATGAAGACTTCTCCATTTTCATCCTCAACTCGAGCTTTGAAGCGTAAAAAAATTGACTTTTTCTGTGTCTTGGCAGGGGGATGAGGGGCAAGGGGGTTCGAATGAACCCCTATGAGTTCGGCCGAACCCAAAGGGGTTTGCTTGAACCATGGTTCAGCCGAACCCTAGTTCGAGCAAACCCCTTCAAGGGGGTTCGGCCGAACCCCTTTGCTATGCATTTGGATTTTTTTTTTTTGCGGAAAAATTCAAAGGGGTTCGCTTGAACCCTAGTTCGGGTGAACCCCTAATGGGTTCGCTCGAACTAGTAGGTTCGTACGAACCCCCAAAATAATTTTTTTTGCTTTGGGGTCATTTTTTTGTGAGTTTTCCTTCCTCACTTGAATTATAAACCACTTATGTGGCTTCACCCAATATTGTAGATAAATAATCTAAAATATTTCTCTCATAATCTATTGAATATTGAAAAGGATAAAATAGGGGCTTACTAGAATTTTTGACTTTATTATAATTCATTATGTTTACTTTTACTTTAAGAAAATATTTTTTCTTAGGTTAATCTATAGATTAATCAAACAAGATGTTTTGAATATAAACTATCAATTAAATTAATCCATTATGTTTTGATTTTTTTCTTTCTAAAGTTAAATTAGTTCACAAGACTAGTGCTCTATTTCCAATGAAATCATGAATAAAGGAAAATCATATTTTGCAATCAAATAAACCCTCATTATTAATCAATCGTAACTATGACAAATCAAGAAGTAACCTTTGAAATGTCAAAGTAAGTCTTAGAACAAGAGTAAAACATGTTTGTAAAATTCTACTTAAATTGGCAATGGTCTTCAAAGAAGTTGAAGCAACATATTTCCAAGCTATAAAACTATTAAGAATATAATATCAATGTACATATTCCTCCATAACATTGCTTAAAATAAACAAGTTCAAACTTAGCAAACACAACAAATTAAAACATAACTATTCTAGAACTTTTTGGCAGGAACTTCACATTAGCTTTCTTTATGATCAGACCTAATTTAAGAACTTTCTAGTATTTGATATCCGCACAGCATAAAAAACATAAATAGAAATCTAAAATGTGAAACTAAATATACTGAGCAATTAACTACTATAGAAAATCCATAGTGGAGATAAAGAAAAAATCACATTCACAATTTGACACCATTATTTTGGGTAGAAGCCCCTGGAAAAAACCTTATGGTAAAACCAGTCAAATATGAGATCTTCTTGTATTTATTTTCAACAAAAATACAGAGATTACACACATAAGGATTGCACATAGCCTATCAAAGACCCCCTATTATTTGTTACTCTCATTCTACTCTAAACTCTCCAAGAAGTTCTCACGCGCCGATCTCTCACTAATGAATAATCAATTCTTCACTAGCCATGCACTCCTCACATAGATCTTTGAACTAGAATCAATGGTGAAGATTAAATCTTCCACCATCCATATCAACAGTTATAATTTAATTAAGTGTTCACTTATCTGGATGCTTCTAGAGGAGATAATAAATATGTGTTCCTTGCTTGCTAGAGGTCAATGCCAAAGCAAGAACACCATGCAAGCTAAAATATTCAACATTCCCTCTTAGCGAGGAAGGTATTTTCACCAACACCCATCTTATCCTTGTAGAAGATAAAATTTCCCTTTATTAAGGCCTTCATCATAGTGTCGGCCACTTTCTCTTCTGTAGGAACATACTGCAACTAGACTACTCCCTTTTCCACACAATCCCTGATGAAGTGATACCGAATGTTGATGTGTTTTGATTGATCATGGAAAACTGGATTCTCAAAGAGCTTAATGCAACTTTGATTATCACAGTGGATTATAGTCAGATCTAGCTCCTAACTGAACACTGCAACTAGGAGCTTGTGAAGCCATACGACCTAACACACTACCAAGCTTGTTGCCATGTATTCTGCTTCCATAGAATTTAGTGCCACTGAATTCTATTTTCTACTGAACAAAGAGATAACTCTCGATCCCAAGCTAGAAGAATACCCTGAAGTGATTTTCATGTCCACTGCACTTTTTGCCTAGTCTGCATCCATGTAACCTATCAACTTCACTCCTTCCCCTTGAGTATACCTCAAACCATATGAGACTATGCCACAAAGATATCTCAAAACTTACTTTTTTTTTCTGTCCAATGTCCTCTTCTTAGTTCAACTATGAACTAGCTAAGAGTATTAACTGTAAAGAAAATTTTTGGCCTCATGTTTACCAGATACATAAGAGAGCCAATAATTTGTTTGTACAAGGTATGGTCCACTACCTCCTGACTAGAAGTGTCTACTTTCTTCCAATTCATGTCCATGGGTGTAGACAATGGCTTACAATCTTGCACCCTCAATTTCTTCAAGATCTCAACTGTATATTTCCATTGACCAAGGAAAATATCACCATTATGCTACCATACCTCCAATCTAGAAAGTAATGCATCAGACCCAATCATCCACATATAGTACCAGAATGAGTGACTCTCCCCCAATCACTATGTAATAAAGGTTTGAATCAACTTTACTCTTTACCATGCCCATTCCTTGCAAATAGTTGTCTATGTGCTCGTACCATGCCCTAGGTGCTTGCTTGAGCCTGTACAGATAGTACTCTCTTCAAATTACACACATGAGAATCCATCCCATGCACCTCAAAACCCTTCGGTTGCTCAATGTACACTTCCTCATCTATCACTTTGTTGAGGAAGGTTGTCTTGACATCCATCTGATGGATCTGCCATCCCATCTCTGCTACAAGTGAGATCACAGCTCTAATGGAGGTATATCTAGCTATGGGGGAAAATGTTTCATCATAATCCACTCCCTCTTTCTGAGAGAACCCCTTTTCCACAAACTTGTCTTTGAACTTCTCAACACTGCCATCCATAGTATGCTTGATCTTATAGATCTAGCGTGATCCAACTATCTTCCTATCTGCTAGTCTAGGCACCACCTCCCAAACATCATTCTTCATGATGGAATAATACTCTTCCACCATGGAATCTTGCCACACTTGTAGCTATGATGCCTCCAAAAAATTGGAAGGCTCACAATCAATGCCATGTAATCTGAATATTTTTGTGGTTCCCTTCTCTATTTGGCACTCATCCTTGGAGCACCACGAACTCTTGAGCATCCTAAAAAGTCTGAGTAACCACTTAGCTTCTATCCCTTTTTGTTGTAGGAGGTATTGATACAGTGGGTGGAGCTTCCTGCTCCTCAACCTATTTAAGCACCTAAGTACTAGTCCCTATACTTGTACTTGTCCCTTTGACCTATACCTTAGACTCACTTCCCTCCTTTGGAATAATCATTTTTTGATCCTCTATTGTTGGCACAACATAAGATTTATGAAAGGCCTTCTCCTCCTCAAAGCGTACATCCCTCCTGACCACTATTTTCTTAATAGCTGGAATGTATACTCGATATGCCTTGGCGGTTTCACTATACCCCATGAAGATTCCTTTCTCTGTAGTAGAATCAAACTTTGTCCTCTTATCAAAAGGCACGTGACAATAGACAAGACACCTGAATATCATGAAGCGTCCTACTTCAGGTTTCTTTCCCATGAAATCCTCTTCAGGAGTTAATTGCCCTAATACCCTATGAGGAATCCTATTCTGCATATAAACTATTGTACTGCATGCCTCTTCCCATGTAGAAACTTGGGAAGATCCTGGTCATACAACATAGCTTTTGTTGCTCCCACTATGGCTCTATTCTTTTGCTCCACTACTCCATTTTGTTGTGGATTGTAGGGAACCATCAACTCCTTCTTGATCCCAACCTTGACACAAAACTCCTTGAAGGCTTTCATTGTCTACTCACCCCCATTGTCCAAATGAAGTACCTTAATTTTCCTACCTATTGTGTTCTCCACAAGAGCTTTAAACTCCTAGAACTGATAGAAGACTTCATCCTTCATTTTTAGGAAATATATCTAGGTCTTCCTAGAGAAATCATCTATGAAGGTGACAAAGTATTCATACCCTATCAATGAGGCTAAAGACATAGGCCTGCACACATCTGAATGCACCAAGTCTAGGATGCCTTTGGATCTGCTATCACTAGGTGGGAAGGTTGTCTTTGTATACTTCCCCATTGCACACCCCTTGCACACGTCATTATGGTTAGTGCTCATATCCAGAAGGCCTATCACAATCTCCTTAAGCACATTGAGTACTCCATGGTGAAGGTGAGCCATCCTTCTATGCCATAACTCCCATGCATCCTTGTTGCTGCTCACCAGTACCTTTGGTGACTGAAGTTGCAATCTATACAACATCTTCAATCTAACCCCAATCATTTGTCCTTGATGAGAATCACTAGGCTACAGATACACCTTCTCTCCTCTGAAAGATACATCATATCCCTTGTCTTGTAATGTTGAGATAGATATCAAGTTCTTTATCATCCCTGGCATGAGCACTACATCTATGAAGGTAATGGTCTTGCCTAACTCCCTTCGAAATGTGACTGTCCCTCACCCAACTAGAGTGCACCTAGACTTGTTTCCCATTTCTATGTCAAATTCCATCTCCTCCTCTCAGAAATTGGAGAAGTGATCATGAGCTCACATCATATGATATGACACTCCACTATCAATATACCACACTCCTGTGGTTGTAGTGCTAGAGCTAGAAAGGAAGGCAATGAGGGATAAGTCCTCATTGAACTTGGAAGTGAACTCGTTAATGTTTGTTGAAGCCATTTTTTGAGACTTCTTCTTATCATTTTTCTTCTTGTTCAGACATTGACTGGCAAAATTTCTAGGTTAGTGACAAGCAAAACATTTCACCTACTCATATCTTTCTTCTTTTCTCCCTAAGGGATCTTCTTGTCATCTTTCACCTTGGGCTTACCCTTTCCTGCAAGAGAAACATTCTCTTCATCCTCACCCTTCTGGCCACTAACATAGCTCATCCTAAGCTCTTCCTATGTAAAGTCACTGCACAAGAAATCCCACTTAGGAAGATCTTTCCATCCAACTACTACCTTGACAAAGATATCCCATTGCTTAGATAAACCATTTAATGTGGTCCTCACAAGATCTTCATCATCCAGCTTCTCTCTGATACTTGTCAGTTCATCCTTGACTTTTCTGACTCTAGTAAGGTATGAAACCACACTTTCCCCCTTGTTCTGCTTGGTGTTTCACAACTTATCCCTAAGGATTAGATTTTTATTCAAATTAGAACTCTGGAAAAGATCTATGATGGAATCCCACATCTTCTTGCACGTATCCAACTCTGAAATATGGGGGACAATATGATCTTTGACCCCATCCAAAATTATACACCAGGATTTGGCATCTTCTTTATTGTATGTGGCTAACTATATAGGATATGTTGGTATGACAACAGTTGTCGTAGCATACTCCTTCAGTTTGTTCTCCTCTAACAACAAGAGAATTCTTTCCTTCTAGACACCAAAGTTTAATGCACCATCTAATCTATCTTCGACCCTCAAACCAACTGAAGCCATCTCAGAAACCCTCGAACAATAACCTTTAATAAACTAAAGAACTCTAAAGAAATACTGACTCTGATGTCTCCTGTGTGACTAAACCTTTGATTTCTCTTCTTCAGAACTATAGCTTTGATACCATGTTCACTTTCTTTATGCCCAAACCTCATTTAAGTTTCCAGTATTTGATATCGCCATAGCATAAACAACATAAACAAAAATCTAAAATACGAAACTAAATATATTGCATAATTAACTACTACAAAAAATGCACAATGGAGATAAAGAAAAAATCACATACACAGTTTGACACCATTATTTTGGGTAGAAGCCCCTAGAAAAAACCTTACAAGAAAACTAGTTGAATATGAGATCTTCTTCTATTCAATTTCAACAAAAATATAGAGATTACACACACAGGGATTGCACATGGCCTGTCAAAGACCTCCTATTATTTGTTACCCTCAATCTGCTCTGAACTCTCCAAGAAGTTCTCACATGCCGACCTCTCACTAATGAATAATCAATTCTTCACTAGCCATACACTCCTCACATAGATCTCTGACCTAGAATCAATGGTGAAGATTAAATCTTCCACCATCCATATCAACATTTATAATCTAATTAAGTGTTCACTTATTTGGATGCTTCTAGAGGAGATAATAAATATGTGTTCCTTGCTTGCTAGAGGTCAACACCAAAGAAAGAACACCATCTGAGCTACAATATTCAACACTTCACTGTTCTGTAGCTCTTGATTTGGTTATGTAATGTAAATATCTTGTTTAATATTTTTTTTTAATAAAATAAAGTAGAATTCATTATAATTTTATAAATTAAACATGAATGTAGAATACATTTGAGTATTTACATATAATTTATATTATTATATAATATATTATAGTATAATAATTTCATATATAAGTGATTATTAAAAAAAAATTATGGTAAAAGTGATAAAATTATTATACTATAATATATTATATAATATATAAATATTCAAAAGTATTCTACATGAATGTTTAATTTATAAAATTAAAATGCATTCTACTTTATTTTATTAAAAAAAAAAAAAGAACAAACATTTATACTAGTTTATTTTAATTTAAAATATTTATAAGCAAGAACTTTTGTAATTTGATTGATTTTAAGTTTGATAGAAAATATAATAAAATGATTCTTCACTAGTACTAAAATAAAATAAAATATGATAATTATTAAAAAAAATTAAAATAGAATATCTGTAAATATAGATATTTCAAATACATCTTAGTTTTATATTTTTAAATAATTTTAAAATAAAATATATATTTATATAGATATTTGTAATCTTTTATTTCATTATAATATATATATTTAACAGTTTTATTAAAGAATATAATATATAATAATAATAAATGATATAATTATATATTTATAATTTTTTTTTATTATATAAAATTTACATTATTATAATTATTTGTTTACTATATAGCATTTACATTATTCTAATATATACTTAACTATGTAGGGGAAAGAATGTAATAGAAAATGTCCAGAGAAGCTCCTATACATTATAGACCTTCTAAAGATGAACTTAACAAGCAATCCCCCTGGAAATGAAGGAAATTGAATAATGGACCTTCCCAAAACTTGTAAAAGACAAAATGCTGGTACTTCTCCTCTAGGAAATGAAATTTGATTATCATAAAGTAACAAGCCTATTTTTCCAATGTATTCTTAATTAATACAAGAAAAAACAAAAAACTCCATGTCGATTACCATCTTTTACACCTTTTCTAACATACCATATCAACCATATCAAAATCCAACTCATTTGAATAAAAAATCCTTGCAATCTATAAACTATTTATATAATAGAAAACATCAATTGCATCAATTCAACCAATTTTTAAAAGCCAATTAAATTTAGCCCTATGATTCTAGGCCATTTGATAAAATAAACGCAATTTATCAAATCTATCGAGCTCGAGTGAAGATGGAAGTAATTAGACTTACTCAAATAATCTTCTCACCATTAGAGGATTCAGGCAAGAGTTGAGGATCCACCTCATTTAAGGGAAAGCTGAGTTAAGAAGAGTGTATAGAGCATTAACAACTCCTTTTCCTGTAGTCTCAATGACTGTACAACTGCCAAGAGTGAGTCCATTAGGTAGGTTCCTTTTATCTACAGTATAAGGAAAACAGTAAAAGCAACAAAAAAAAAAATAGTAATTTAGTAAATTTGGTTTCTTAAATATAGACAAAATAATAGTTTATTTTATGAAAAATAGGAAAAATAATAATTAGTTTATGAAAAGTAGGCAAAATAATAGTTCATTTTCATTTTTCTTCAATAACACGCAAAAATTTTTACCCAATGATATTGAGGAGAAATAATTTTTATAATTTATAAAATTAAATATTTTGCAACTTCACTTTCCAAAATTGAATTTTATTTTTTCCAAAAAAAAAATTATTATTTTTGATTGGTTGAAAGCTAAGTTATTAATAACTAATTATCTAAGAAAAACAAAACAAAACACAACTCATTGCAATAATATTGCCAAGTACTAATAACACTCAACTACTTTTAATATTCATTGCATCAAAACTAATTTCATAAAAATAAAAATAAAGCTAAAAAAGAAAATGGCATGAATAAACTAATGATGTAGCAACATCCCGTACCGCACTAGAACGGAAAAATCTTAAAACTTGATTATTGGTTATAGAGACATTTCATTGAGCTCTTTTCATGGAAATGTCTAAGTAAACAGGAGTGTCGACGAAATAAAGCTAATATCGTAACAGTTAGATTCTGTTGTATTTAATTATTGTAATTATGTCGGTGAGCGAGACCTGTGTTGGGGTGTACACCGTGATGATTGCACAGGATTCCTTAGGCGAACCCATGATTTCTTATATAAAGTGCGCCTACACTCTTCTCAGATTCAGTGATGTCTTTAATTATAGGAAGTAATCAACAGTTTTTTATGATGGTGTCTGCCATGATCGTGATTTCTTGTATAAAGTGGGCCTACACTCTTCCTTGCAAGCGGTTTTCCAGAAAACCACGTCTACTAATTTAAGATTTGCATACTGTGGTGTAATTTACTTCTGTGATTGAACAGCTCTCCTCGGACCCTTCTGAGTTTCTTCCACGCGGTTTCTAGACATTCTAGACAACATGATGAAGCTTGAGTATTTAAACCTTTCCAGCTGCGTGCGATTGAAAGAGCTACCTCGTCAAATCACAAATCAGGTGTCCTTGAGAGAACTCTATTTAGGTGGTATCAGCAGGTTAATGGAGCTACCATTGCACATCAATCAGCTGAGCAAGTTGCAAGCGATGACGATCGGGAGTGAGTTGCTCACAAGTTTGCCGACATCTCTTGGAGATTTGTCGTCGTTGACCAGTCTTCTCATTGCTAAATGCCCCAAGCTACAATCTATACCCGACTCTCTTGGACATCTTAATCTCTTAGAGTGTTTAGAGATATCGAATTCAGGATTGCAATGTTTACCAAAATCAGTCAGGCAGCTGACTAATCTTCAAAGACTGGGTATTTATAGGTGCTCAATGAGCCAATTGAATCTCTCGTCGGGGTCGTTTAGTTCTTCGCTCTGCAACCTTAAGCAGATAAATTTGATGGGAACAAAAGTGTCTAAGATTTGCATCCCTCCGGATTGTTGTCCCGGCCTGGAGACTCTCCTTCTTTCATCTAATAAGCATCTAACTGAGATAGAAATTCTACCAAGTACAGTGAAGGAAATAAGATTGACAGGGTGTAAAATGGTGAGGAGCATATGGTGTATTGATGGTCTGGTAAACATTCAAAGCCTGCAGATACAAGCGTGCCCCAAGTTAGATGCACTTCCAAGCTTTGCGCAATTTTCTTCTCTCCGACTATTTGAACTGCAAGGCTGCTACAGAGTTAAGAAAATACATGGTTTGGAACATTGCACAGCGTTGGAGGAGCTGACAGCAGAAACGAGGTGGAAGGAAGCAGGCATAGAAAGTTTGAAGCGCATGGAAAGATTGAGGATTGTGTATCTCACAGCAATGAGCAGATCAGCTGTTGAAGGTTGCATTCAAAGCATGCAGGTAATAATAGTTTATGGGCATTTAGAATTCTAATTATTTTCAATTCATTGTGCATTGACTGAACGTTGTGCACGGAATTTACAGAAATGGCCAGACGAAATTCTAATATGTACGCGGGCAATCCCGGACGCAGGTTCATTTGCAAGCTTTGTCTTTAAATATCTTTTTGTCATTGGCTCAAATGATAATCAGAATATGAGTTCCAATGCCCATGGAACACTGGTATGTTTTGTTGTGGAATGTCGATCTTCTAAAATGAATTTGGCCTTAATGGGTAGTGAAACGGGTTTTAATATGGAAATATGTTCAACGGAAGTGGAGGAGGGCAAATGGGTGTGGATAGCTCTGTTCCCACAAGGTTCCAGGTGGCACAAAAAGGAGGAGTATCAAGTATGCGAATCAATTTCAAAAAAATTAGACAGTTTGAAAGAAGGATTCTCTGACTGTGAAGAAGAATTCTGGATATCAGAAAGCACAATCCCAATCCCTTCATATGAAGTGGAAATATCATATTTTGTGACGGGAGAAACGAAGAGACTCATGGAGACTTTGAAATTCTTATGGCAGACTACCAAATTAATATAGTTTTATTGGGCATGAAATAAAAAATAATTTCGCTCTTTTGTCATGTTCCCTTTGAAGTAAAGAAAGTTTAGTGAAAATTTGCATAAATAGTATTTATATATCAATGTGATTAGATTTCCATAATCCATATGAATTTACGTCTGAATGCTTTGGATTTGATTGTGTGGAGTCTTTTTTTATCAACGTTTCGGATCACACTCTATGAACCATCATCAAAATAGAAAAATACTCCATAGAGTGTGATTCGAGACGTAAAAAGCATTTATATAGTTTTATTTAAATTTGTTATTGTAATATTATAATTAATATTATTTAATATAAATATTGTTTTTATAAATAAAAATTACATTTAATTTTTCACTTTTCATTATTTTTTAAAAAATATTAATAATTTTTTTTTAAATAAAAGAATAATACAAATTTAAATTTTTTAATATATGTAATAAATGTTTAACATTTAAAAATTGATAGTCTAAAAAGAAATATTTATTTTATAATCTTAAATTTATTATTTGAATTTATTTGTATGTGAAATATTTATATTGATATCTTAATATTGTATAATAAATCTTTATCACTCTAAAATTAGTAATTAAGAATTTTTATTTCAAAAAGTAAATATTTTATCGATAATCTTAATTTTCTCATCTCAATGTAAATGATTTGATAGATATTTTATAGTAATGGGGTTGACTCAAGTTAATTGCACACTTTTTCCAAATAAATGGGTGGAAGAATATAGTTGTGTTCCACTTGTGACACAAGGAACAAAATTGAATCTTAAAAGGTAAAATTCATTGCCATTTCAATGAAGATTTTTCTTTGAATGAGCCTCCTTCATGTCACATCCCCATACTCTACTTTATTTTGTGTTAGTCATTTGTCATCTCAATGTAATTTAGAAGGAAAAACCTTAGTATCCATACTAGGATAAAAAAAATTGTGTGCATGGATGTAATGATGAATGCTATGAACCTATTAATTTGTTAGTTGGTATAGTTGTCAAGTAATTTAGAATTGTTAATTTAATGATTATATATGTATGTATGTATGTATGTATGTATGTATGTATGCATGTACATGCATACATACATATATATGTGTGTGTGTGTGTAGTATCAAATTAACAAGATATTAACAATTGTGATGATGTGTGTGTGAGTATTGAATGGTTTTGTAAGTTCTTGGGGTGTTAAAAAAGGTGGACTTGGCAACCTATTCTAGAATAAACCTCAAACCCTATAACCTATTTAGACAATCAAGAGATTAAATCACCCTAGTTACATAATGACTAAGATTTTTCCTATCACTATTGGTATACCTTTGACCAATTATAGGTCACCCACTCTAGAGTTGAATAATTAGATTAACTCCCCTCCCTCCCCATAGTTCTTGCACTAGAAACTACTTCATAAATAAATAAATAAAAATTGTAAGGAATGAAATAAAAAGAAAAATTAAAAAATATGTAAAAAAAAACATAAAGATAATATGAAAGATTGAAAATAAAATAAGGGAAGGAGAAAATTTATGGCATGATTATAACAACCAATAGGGTGAGTGGAAGGTTTTTCTCTCCTCGTTCATGGAGGAGATAACTTGCATTAATGAAGTGAGGGACATTGGTTTGATAAGGAGTAGATTGTGTCACTAATAGGTATGACATCCTAGCCCCCAAGCAGCTCAAAGTTTCCAAGAAATATAAAAAATAATGAATGAGAGCCACCATAATGTGTGTGCGTGTGCGTGTATGTATATATATATATATATATATATATATATATATAGTGATATATAGTGTCAAATTAACAAGATATTGACAATTGTGATGATGCGCATGTGAGTATTGAATGGTTTTGTAAGTTCTTGGGGTGTAAAAAAAGGTGGACTTGGAAACCTATTCTAGAATAAACCTCAAACCCTATAACCTATTTAGACAATCAAGAGATCAAATCACCCTAGTTACATCATCGACTAAGGTTTTTCCCATCACTATTGGTATACATTTGACCAATTGTAGGTCACCCACTCTAGAGTCAAATAATTAGATTTACTCCTCTCCCTCCCCATAAATTCTTGTAGTAGAAACTATTTCATAAATAAATAAATAAAAACTATAAGGAATGAAATAAAAAGAAAAATTAAAAATTATGTAAAAGCAAACTTAAAGATAATATGAAAGATTGAAAATAAAATAAGGGAAGGAGAAAATGTGTGGCATGATTACAACAACCAATAGTGTGAGTGGAAGGTTTTTCTCTCCTCATTCATGGAGGAGACAACTTGCATTAATGAAGTGAGGGACATTGATTTGATAAGGAGTAGGTTGTGCCACTAATAGGTATGGCATCCTAGCCCCCAAGCAGCTCAAATTTTTCAAGCAATATAAAAAATAACGAATGAGAGCCACTATAAAAAACCCACAACCCCTTGAATATAGAGGGACACATGATTTTAGAGAGAGAGAGAGATAGAAGAAGTAAGAAGGGAAGGGATTTAGAGTGCTGACATGTTGGGAAGGAGAATACCAAGAGTGGCATTTGGATGACAAGAGCATAACATTGCAGCCAAAAAAATTGTAGATGCACTCACCAAGTTCCCCTCTACTTGTCTAAATTTAATAATCTCTACATTTCATGTTTATTGTACCTCTATACTTGCTTGTAGTTACTTGGATTTTATGATTTTGTACTCTTTTTCAATGATGCAAAAATTTATTATTAACTATTTATTAATTATACACCATTTATGCTCTATCTTAGTAATAATGCAAGGTAGTTAGAGATACATTGAATGAGAATGTTGCACAAAAGAATATGATCATAGTATAATTTATGATACTTATATACCCTCAATTGGGATGTTACATGGGATATTATTACATATGTTTATGTTTTATGAAACTTGTTATACACGAGATGAGTAAATACATTTGCCTCTCTCAATTAGCACCAATAGATACCTTCTTAACTCCTATATATAGTATATCCATAGGTAGGGGTTTTATCCTTTAGTGAAGGGAATAATTTTTGAATAGGAATAATTGAGTGAATATGATCAATGGAATTCTACAAAAAATAGGAGATCAAATCAATAAAAACCCTAATCCAATTACTAAAATAGACCTATTACCAATGAAATGTTTGTGTACTTCAAATGAAAGCAATCAAATATAATGTAAAGAAAATTAATCTAACCTACTTTACCTCACCTAAAAATGCCTAGCCTTAATCCATTGTCAAATGTATAAGAATTATGCTATTTTAAGTATGTATGTGCATTGCTCATAAACTTAGCATAACCTTGTTGTGCAAAAGAAAGATGTAAAATGAGTAGAGTTTGCTTGTTGTTCAAGGAGGGATTGAGTGATCAAAATATGTTTGATTTATAAATTTTCAAAGCATGAGATCAATGGTATAAGATGTGAAACAAGATAGAGGGATTAGGATGATCATGCACAAGTTTGCATAGAGATATGAAGTGAAGTGAAGTTAAGTTCACTCACTATTTTTATGAATGATCACTAAATTTATCCTGGTCTCCAAATATAGGGTTAGAAGAACAAATATAAGAAAATACTATTATTAGGTAATAAATTGAACATTGAAATACATCATCAATAATGTTGATTATTAGGTAAAAATGAGATATATTGAACATTTATCAAAGGTCAATATATTTATTGCATGACCCAAGTAAGGAGTATAGGGTTATCAAAGTCTCACAATATCTGATACATTATCATGGAGCATGGACCTTGGAAAAATATTCAATGATTACTGGTACCTAATGGAGATTAACAAATCATGGTGCTTAATGGATTATTTGTGAACTTCTCACTTTCTATGTTTATGTTTAATTTAGTTGTTAGCATTTAGTTATGAAATGATATGACTTTTTGTAAGAGGCCTAAAGCTTTTAGCTTCCCATATACATCAAGGGAAACTAAGGACGGATGAAAAAATTGATTATCTAATAGGATTATCAATAGGGATATCAATCATACCAGCATACATATTTTGCAACATAAAATATTTCTACTATATAATGTATCATTTTTTGAAGTAAATATAATGGAGAAGAAGATGTAATGTTGTGGCTAAATTCTAGTATCAATTGTTTATTGTTAATACACTATTATTTGGTGTTCTCTAGTTTGAAGTCAAAGCTCAACTTATCAAGGTACATTTGTTATTCTTGTGTGGTTTAATTAATTGGTTCAACCCGATGATGTCCGATGTGTAAAAGGAGTCTACGCTGATGCATTTTCCCGACACAAAGAAAAGGGTAGATGACTTTAGAAAAGCTTCAAGAGTGGAAGAACACGATCAACAATGTATTGTATAATGTTGGTGGCATTATTCATAATGAAGAATGAGTACCAAATCCAGTACCTATCTTTTCTATCATATGTATTTAGGGTATTTTTTTAATTTCCTAATTTTTGATCTACACAAGTAATGTTAAGCCATGTTTGTTTTATTTCATTTTGTTCTTGTATATGTTTAGTGAAGAGGGGAGCCCGTTGAAGAAAATTGTTGGTTGTGTTTTGAAAGTAATAAAAAATGTGCCATTTGTAGTTGTCAATCATTCAATTGGTTTAGATGAAATTTTAGAAGACTTCAAAAGGACAACATTTCAATTTGAAAATAGTCATGGCAATATGAGAGTTGTTGGAATATGGGGCATGGGTGGCTCTGGCAAAACCACTCTCGCCAAACACTTATATTTAACAATAAATACAAAATTATGGAAAAGTCTAGTTTTCTATTAGATGTTAGAGATGTTGTTTCTAAAAGTCTATTGCATGATAAACAAAAAAACAATTAGAGGACCTTAGTCTCTAGGGTATATCTACTGATAATATAGAAGATGGAAAGGGATTTTCACTAACCATTTGAGATCTATTTTTGTGCTCATTATTTTAGATGATGTGGATAACCTAGACCAATTGGATGCTCTAGTGGGCCACCCAAGAAGGAAAGCCTTGGATGGGATAGTTTAATTGTAGTGACCACAAGAGAACTTGAAGCCCTTCAATGTTGGGGTATCTTGTCCATTTAGAAAATGAAAGCACTGAATCCATCTCATGCCATGCAACTCTTTTGTTGGCATGCTTTTTTGTAGCCCTCTCCACTTCAAGAGTTCAATGATTTGGTTGAATGCTTTCTACATGCTTGTAATGGATTACCATTGTCTCTAAATATTTTTGAAGCACAACTATATGGTGTTTCCAACAAAGAATATTGGAAGTCTCAATTACATAAGATCTCTAGAGTATTGGACAAAAATATCAAAGATAGACTCAAAATAAGTTATGAGGCCTTAGATTATGAAGAGAAGCAGATATTTTTAGATACTTCTTGTTTCTTTGTTGGATCGAATAAAAATTTAGCCACTGTAGCTTGGGATAGATCAGGATGGAGTGGTTTATATAGACTAGATTATAAATATCAATAATGGATTACATATAAAATTAATACTTTCTTTGTTGGTCTCACTAAACAATGGTGTGCAAACCTCTTTGTCTACTTGTACTTGTTTGATCCTTGTCTGCATGTTTGCATAATTTTTTTATTTCATTTTTGTTTGAATAAAGGGAATCGCCATTTGAGGAATAATGGCCACAATAGATGAATCCACAAACAAGGTTGATTAGTTTGATCGATGTGTCCAGGGTGAAAGGATCAACACAGGTAGAGGATCTTGTAGAATGACACTCCTATGCAACCCAACACCCTTTTTGCTTGGTGGAAAGGTATTCTCCTTTAGAAGGTCATATGCCCTACCACACTCTTTTATCAATTATTTTCAACTTTTGTTGAATGCTTTTTATTCCCTATTTTTTGGTTCATGTTAAGTGATGCTTGTTTTATTTCATCTTGTTGTTGTTGTATATGTTTAGTGATGAGGGGACCTTGATGAAGAAAATTGTTGGCTCTATTTTGAAAGTAATTAAAAAATATGTCATTTGTGGCTGCCAATCATCCAATTGGTTTAGATGAAACTCTAATAGATTTTCAAAGGATAACTCTTCAATCTGCAAAGAGTCATGATGATGGAAAATTGTAGGAATATGGGGTATGGGTGGTTCCGGAAAGACCGCTCTTGCCAAAAAACTATATAACAATAAATATAGAACTACAGACAAGTCTAGTTTTCTATTAGATGTTAGAGATGCTACTTCTAAAAGTAAATTGCATAAAAAATAGAAAAAGCTTATAGAAGACCTTGGTATTCAAGGTGTGTCAATAGATAATGTAGAAGAAGGGAAGGGGATTCTTCCTAGCCACTTGTGATCTATTCGAGTGCTTATCATTTTGGATGATGTGGATAATGTAGAGAAATTGAATGCTCTAGTGCCCAAGAAGGATAGTCTTGGATGGGGTAGTTTGATTGTAGTGACTTCAAGAGAATTTGAAGTCCTTCGATGTTGGGGCATCTCATCCATGTTTACAAAGTGAAAGCATTGGATCGATCTCATGCCAAGCAGCTCTTTTTTCAGCATGTTTCTTGCAGCCCTCTCCCCAGCAAGCATTTGAAGATTTAGTTGAAAAATTCCTAAATGTTTGTCACATTGATTACCTTTGTCTCTAAAAATTTTTGGAGCACAACTATATGGTAACTCAAACAAAAATTATTGAGAAATTCAATTGCACAAGAACTCTAGAAATTTACCTAGAGATATCAAAGAAAGATTAAAAGTCAGTATGATGCTCTAGATGATGAGGAGAAGCAAATATTCTTAGATATTGCTTGTTTCTTTACTAGAGAGAAAACAACTTCAGTCATTGCAGTTTGGGATGGATCAGGATGGAATGGTCAGCATAGTTGTGAACTTTTAAATAAGTGTGCTTGAAATCAATGGTGACCTCATAAGAATGCATGACCACTTACGTGATTTGGGTTGAGAAATTGAAAATTGCAAGTCACCCCACCATCTTTGATCTCCCCAACAAATTATTAATGTTAGTAATGAAGTAGAGGTAAGATTGATACTTTTCTTTGTCTGGTTATATTTGTATGATTCTTGTTTCCATGAAGTTCAATGTTTCCATAAATATTTAATTTTTTTTTTTCATTTTTATTTAAAATGGAATCAAAATTCAAGGAATAATGGCTACAACAGCTGACTCTACAAGAAAGAATGAGGAGTTTCTTCGATGCTCTGAGGATGGAAAGCCTGTAGTTAAGGCAAGAAGAGAAAATTATAGCCTGGAATCCTCTTCGCTTGGATTGCAAATTTTTTAGAGGAAATTATTATAATCAAGTAATTGGCGATCCATCAAGAGAGTTTGTATGGCTTCGCTGGGATGACGTTGAGCAAAGAAATCTTCAGGACTATTGAGTTCATTGAAAATTTTGAGGGTATTAGAACTCTACCAAAAATCGGGAGGGGAATGTCGCTTAGTAGAACTATGGGAGACTGAGAGCAATGAAAAAGTATCTTCTTTTAATAAGCTACTTGTTAAAGATTTACTTACATATTTTTATTATTGTTCGGATTCAGTTGATCTCATTTAAAAAATTATTGCAGGCTCTTGTGCAGTTAAGAGAGTTGGTTTTTGATGACTGCAAAGAATTCCAAGGATTTCCAAAGTGAATAGGATGTCTCAGGCATTTGAAAAAGATAGTCGTGAGGAATGGGAGCAAGTTGAGGAGTCTACCAGAAGAATTTTGTCTTCTTCAATTGCTGGAGTACCTGGAGTTAAATTGGTGTGAAGATCTATCATCACTACCCAACAGCTTTGGTGATTTGAGAAATCTAAGGCACATTGATTTGTCCTTTTGCAAGGAATTAAGGAAGTTTCTAGTCTCTTTCAAGAAGCTCACACTCCTTCAACATCTCACTTTAGATGGATATTATAGCCTCACATTTGAGTCAGACATTATGGAAAACATGACAAAGATAGAGTATTTGAGTATCCAGGGTTGCAACCAATTGAAAGAGTTGCCTTGTCACATTACAAATCGGGCCTCCTTGACAGAGCTCTACTGTGGTATAAGTAGTTTAAGGGAGATACCAATGGACATCGATCAACTAAGCAAGTTGCGAAGTATGTGGATTGCAAATAGTATATTGTTGACAAGCCTGCCAACATCTATTGGACATTTGTCGTCCTTGACTTCTCTTGATATTGGTAGTTTTCCTAAGTTGGAATGTTTACCTGATTCTCTGGGGCACCTTAATCTCTTAAAGAATTCAGCGATATGGGGTTTAAGAGTGAAATCCTTACCAAAATCAGTTGGGCGACTAATTAATCTTCAAACACTATTTATAAGTTATTGCCCAATTAGCGAATTGGATCTCGGGGCAGAGTTGTTTACTTGTTTGAAGCAGATACGACTATGGTCAACTGAAGTGTCTAAGATCTCCATCTCTGAAGACTGTTATCCTATCCTTCAGAGTCTCTCACTTAGTGATAATAGCCATCTAAAGGATATAGAAGGACTACCAAATACACTCCAGTCCATATTTTTGAGTGAAAACCCCAAGTTGGATGTGCTTCCCAGTTTTGCACAATAAACTTTTCTCTGAGAATTTGAATTCAGAGGCTGCTATGGAGTTAAGAAAATGCCAGGTTTAGAACAATGCAAATCATTAGAGATGCTAAAAGTACATACGAGGTGGGAGGAAGTGGGTATAGAAAGTTTGGAGTGCATGGAAAAATTGAGAAGAGTGGAACTCAAAGCAATCAACAGATGAGGTATTGAAGGTTACATTCTAAGCATTCAAGTAATAATAGTTTATAAGCATTTATAAGTCTAATTATTTTTAATTATTTTCAATTGATTGTGCATTGGCTAATGTGTTGATGTGCAAAGGAGTTGCAGAACTGGCCAAAACAAGAAATAATAGTATGCACGCGGGTGGTCCCTGATGCTACCACGCTTTAAAACTCCTTTGCCTTTCCTAATCTCTCTGTTCTTGACACCTTTGCTAATCAGAAAATAAACTCCGATCCATACCTCAAATGGCCCTGCACTGCTCACTGCATTTGTCTATGTTTTGTTGTGAATTGTGAATCTCCAAAAACTTCGTTTCGATTGGCATATAGTACAAATAATACAGATAAATCATATGTTGGGGACTATGATCCTGCACATACCCACACTTGACCTATAACTATATGAAGGGACATATGCTTCCACTATATTGGTAAGGCCTCAGAGAAACTCTATGCCTACCTAATCCTTGTCTAACATATATCTCATTTCATTGACAAGCCTAACATACCTAGCCGTATTTTGTTATTTTTCCCAAATGATTCATGAGATCCAAGAGCCTCCTATCTAAAGCAAGGAGATGCTATGTAGGAATAACGAGAGCATAATCCTTATTCAGTGGTGGTTTTATAGGAGACACGAGAGTAGTAGGGACATGAGGGGTCTCCCCAAAGAAACTTGCCTCTTCCCCTGAAACCATCTCCTGAGAAGTGAGACTAGTAGCAACCTTTGAGAAATCCATTTCTAGGTGTCATAAAATTATTCTAACAACATACCCAAAGGTTGTAGGTTGGATCGTAAAGCTCATAAATCTTCATGATGTGCAAGTCTACAACTCACAAAAGATATGAAAGAGGAGGTCTTGATATGAAGAAAAAAATGCTACGATGTTCATATCAGGTTCACCAGAATGTAGAGGATGGGGACCAGCTACTGCGAGGTGCTAGGTCATGGAAGGGTCCTAAGAAATAGGCTACCATAATCTACCTTAACTTTTCTAAATTATTTGGAAGGGTTAACCGGTTAAGGTCAAAAACGAAGAGCAATGTGGTTTGTACTATCTGTCTCCTAACCCAAATGTTTTAGGGGGGTCACACAAGTTGATTTCCAAAGTTAAATTTATTGTCAAATGGCTCACTGCCTAAGGATGACAACATAGGACACAAACTCCAACGTAGCACGCTAGTGTCTCATGGAGGAGCACCTTTGCAATATCTTGATTCCATCATGTGAAACTTCATAGGTTGATTAAATTTTGGTGTTCCAACATTCTATTAGGGTCCTTCAAGTCATTTATCATGTATTATTGTCATATTTTACAAGCAAATGTGAAAAAAAGTAAAGTTGTAAGTGACAAATATTGACAAAATTGCACAATTATGTAAAAGTTGCATTAAGAAGTTGAAGGGACTTTTAGGCTTTTAGGTCATTTAGAAGTAGTTAGAAGATTCAAAGTCAGTTGTTTTTCCTTTAAAAAGTCTTTTGTATGCATTGTAACTTCGTGGGTGATTGGAGAACTAATTTTGAATGAATAAAAAGCACAGTTTCCTATATATTTTCTCAGAATTTCATTGTTTCCAGACCTTGTACGGAACTATATGGGAACCAAAGCTTGTAAAATTGTTTTCAAATGGTAGGGGAACCAATCACCTTCCTTTAGTCATTTGTTTCATGCAATTTGGTGAGGATTTTTAAAAGTTATTGTTGTTTTTCTAAAAACGGTTAACCCCTATTTAGGGTAACAGTGAGTTTTTAAAAATGTATTTCTCTATCCCAATTCAATATGAGATCCTAAAAATGGGTGAGTATGTTTTATTTTCTATATTCTAAGAGATTTCAAAGCCATAGGACTATAGTTGAAGTTTCAAGTAGATATTTTGATGTCAAAGCCTAGAAATTTGATGTAACGGTCTAAAAGTACAGAGTTAAGGGAGTAAAGTATCTAGGGTTTGTGAAAATACATAAGGGTGTGAAATTTTGATGCATTTTAAAGCATATACATGTCAATTATAAAAATTTCCAAGCATTACTCATAGGGTGACCTAGAGCTCCAAGTCCAACTAATCCTCTAATAGCATGGCATTATAAATAGAAATTTTGTAAGTTCATTTTGGATAGACCAACCTTTGGAAGATGTGCTTCTTTTGATCTTTTCATTGATTTAGAATTTTTTTTTTAAATTGCTTTTCATTACTTTATAATTTTATTTCTATTCTATTATTAAAAAAACATTTTACAATGAACCAAAGAAAAAAATCTTTTTTAAAGATTTTTTTTCAGTATTTTTAAATTTGGAAACTTACTTTTATATGCAATAGTAAATTTAGGAAAGTTCTTTCATACTTACTTTTCTAAATTTTAGAAACTTATTTTTATGTTTAGTAATTTAACATTAATTTTGAATATATTATTTTTGTGAAAGATTTCTGGATTAAAACTATGTGCTAATTTTTACATCAACGTATCCATTTTTATATTATTTTTTATAAATATTATTATTTTGATTGGAAAAAGATTACTTAAATAAATTTATATAATAAATATCCTTGATTTATAAAGATTTGAATTTTCTTAAAATTGAAGTCTATTAATTTAGAAACTTACTTTTATATGCAATAATAAATTTATGAAGGTTATTTCAAAAAGATTACTTAAATAAGTCTATATAAAAAAAAACGACATCTATTAATTTAGAATACTTTAATATGAATTAGTAAATTTACAATATTTCTTTTATACTTGATTTTATAAATTTTAGAAACTCTATCCTTGTGTAAAAGAGTTTGAACTTTTGCAAAACCCAATCTTTATCATTTTAATAAAAAAATATCTACCACTTAAATTTTAGTCATAAATCTATATGTCATTTAAAGAACACCTATATTGATAGTAAGTATTTAAAAACTCCATTCTTGTGTAAAAGAGTTTGAACTTTTCAAAAGACCAATCTTTATATTTTAATAAAAAATATCTACCACTAAAATTTTAGACATAAATTTATGTCATTTACAGAATAATTACTATGGATAGTAATTATTTAAATACTTCTAAATTCATTATTTGACTCTGTAAAATAAATTGATTGAAATATTTCATAACAAACTCCAATCAGTTTTATAACCATTGAAATAGTTTTTCAAATGAATCTTTATTATTTGACTCTTGCTGGTTGAACCAAACAAATAATTATGTTGCTAAGAAAGAAAGAATTTTCAATGCAAGATCAATATTCATCAGATCAAAACTGTAAACACTATACATGACTTTAGCTTCCAACTGTGCAAAATTTTTACAAGTCTCGGGCAAAAGAAAAAACCACAAAGAAGGTAAAAAAGAAAGATCAAGTCATCGGCTACATTATAGGATGAGAATGACCTAACATAATGAAATTACCAGGGTTCGTTATCATTGACGATGAGAACTCTATTTTCAATCTGACAATTCATGAATGAAGGACTGAAAGATAAACTATTGTGGTCATAAATTAGAAAAGAAAAGCTTCAATGCAAATTCACTATACGAAAGGATACAACTTAGAAAAGCTCCACGATTGGAAGATGGCGCTCTCTGACAAAATCTCTCCTCTGCACATATTTTATTATACATTTCATTTCATTCGCCTATTTCTGAAATCATTTTTATTGAATCTTACCTCCCTCACAAATCTAGGTTGAAGAGCGCCACTTCCTGAGACTTAAAAATATGGATGTTGTTTGTTTTGAGATCTGTCACCAACTTCAACAACTTTTCTATTTGGGTGTCTGACATATTCTCACTCTGAAAAACTCTCAGCAACCTTACGATTGCAGAAATTTGAACCTAGGTAGGCCTAAATGATAAAAACAAACATTGCACATGCAAATAAATAGATGATTCATAAATAGTGATACTAAAAAATAGTTATTGGTTGTGTTGTTACAATTGTAGAATGCCTCTCTGGCGTAAATATTTTCATGTCAAACTTGTCAGGAGCTTTGATACTTTCCTGAGCATATTCATATCCCATGCCTCCACAATTCTGCCACCTTGTTATGACATTATTCAAATTAAATATAACCATTGCTAGGCAGAAGAACGTCAAAATAGATTATTACAAAATTTTAGAGCATCACACACGTTGTGAGCATCGTGACTTTCCAGCTAGCAATATTGTGCCATGTGTACTTGGCAAAGGGGTCATACTTGCTACCTCTTATGATGTTAAATGGTCTTTGTGCATAGTTGATATGCCTTTACTAGATCGCTAATACCAATGTCTACATTACAATAAATGATTATTGAAGATATGTTTATTTGTGACAAATGGTAGGTTTTTATTACATCATTGAGGCTCTTCAAATTGCAGTTTTGAGTATGTAGCCTCTTATTATTCTTGTGATGTCTAATTCTTTGTATGTACTAAGAAGTGTTGAAATGATAGAAATAATTGTTTCCTTCAACATTGTAGTGGGTGTTATGTATTTTTGGATAGGTTCATTTATGTTTTTTCTTTCAATGATCTATTGGTAGCTCATATTCATTGTAAATTACTTTCTTTAATATAAAAAAAGTGGCAATATATTATGTAGTGAATTTTTGAGGTGAATAAGTGGTGAAATCTTATTGCATTGTAGAGGCCCTTATTGTGATATTGAAAGTGTGTCCCACTCTCATAATCACAATGTGTGATGGAATTAAATACTAAAGTACTCCCACCCAAAAGTGCCTTAGTTGTCAAGGTGCATGGTAGAAAGGGGTAGTATACATTTAGCAAATGTCATTTGGTCCAATAATTGTTACACTCTCTTTAGTCAAAGTGAAAGGCAAGTTTCTCTAATAACTCCAAGTGTAAAAAATAGATGTAAAAGGTTGACACCTAGAAAGGTTTCTTCATTGCAAGCACCCTTCGTATCACAATTTTAAAGGAATACAATATACATAAAACTATGTTGTGCAATAGTAATTGATTACTCATTAAAAATATCAATGGTTAGGGTTCAAACATAATTGAAGATGTTAATTTCTTCACCATTTAATTTGTTCAAATTATGTGCATGCATTCAATGTGATGTTGGTGAGGAGGAAAATAGATTATTACAAAATTTTAGAAGTGAATCAAGGGAATTTGCAATTATCTATGAATTTGCAAGTGGAGGAAATTCATTGTTTTTTATTAGAAGTAAAATATGGGTTTTGACGAGGCCCAGAACCCTTTACAAAAGAGACCAGCTGAAACTAAAGAAAACAACACTAAGCATAAATTAGCCCATCATTAGTGAAACAACAACAAAAAGTCAACCAAAAAGGAGGACCCCAACCAACAACACTAAATGTTTTTCAGAATATCTGTCGCCTCCACATCGCTTGTTGCAACCTTTTGAGCATCATCCAAAACATCAAGAATTTATTTACTAGAATCCCCAACCTAACATTTAGTCTTGTTTCTAGTTCTAGCACTAGGTCCATCTGTATTCACCTCAATAATCAAAACATTACCCTTCTCCCCACCCTTCTTAGCAGCACCCTCCTCCTCCATCAGCTTACCAACAACATTGATCTCTTCAACATGAACAGTTTCTTTGCGCTTCTTGGCACTAACCACAAGAGAAATCACACCAACAAAATAAAATTTAACACTAGATTTGGACACCTCCCCACCCCTCATCACAGTATCCCAAATATTCTCCATTTGATCCTCAAGGGTGAGCATTCTACCTTCCAAATTATGATTCATCTTAAGAGTTTTGTCTGCCATAGTGTTTAAGGAATCAAACAATTCATCTATCTAATTTTGGATAGAGGACTCTTCAGCCTTACTAACCACATGCCTAACTTTGACATTAGTTTTAGTGAGTTCATGAAAAAACCATTTAAAATTTTTGAACAAAACAATGGAACCCTCATGAGTAGTTCCCAACACATCAGACATCTCTTCTCTATAAATATTAAAAACCCTCTTCCCCAAAGCATCTTCCTCCTTAGAGGAGCTAACCTCATCTTGACTAGTAGAAATTTTCTTACCTTTCCCAGCAGCAATCAGAGTCTTGATTTTGTCGATGGAACTCAAAATCTCCTCTGCCATAACCTTTCTCTTCTTCAGCCTCTCCAACTCTGCATCCTAGATATCCACAACAATTAAACCACTAGCAACCCTAGTCTTATCTTTCTGTTGCAAGTTTAGGTTAACACTCGAAGAATCATCAACATACAAACCACCTGTTAAAGTGAGAGGAAAGTCCTCCAATAATTGACTCGTAGTCCTTAGAAATTGTTTCTTCCTACTTCCCTCCTCTAGCTCCTTCTTATGCTTGGTTACAGGGGGTGATGAAGAATCCTTTCCATACAAATCATTCTTCTCCTTCACATCCCTACTCAATATATCAACAGCCACCTCATCACTACAAGTCACATAGCCCTTGCTTGCACACAACTCCCCTTTTTTTGTCTTTCCTACTATAGAGGATTGAGGACCCACCTCTAAAGAAGAAAGTAAGTCTAGGAAAAATTCCACATCCTCCTCTAACTTCGACCCTTTTTCTAAAATAATTTTTCTTTTCTTTGCTTTTTTGTTGGCCGGTTACTCTTTAGAGGAAATCTCATACTCCTCGGTTGGCTTAATCTGTTTACCCTTTGGGGTTGCAATTGGCCTAGCTAGCTCAAAGAACTTCACATAATCAGAAATAAGAAGGATTAACCCCACATACCAAATGGTAATTTTAGGGTTTTTCTTATGATCCTTGAGACCTAAATACAGAGACATCAGAAGATAATAAGGAAAGGAAATCCTTTTCTTATGGCATAAATGATAGAGCAAGATGAAGTGGTATGTGTTTACCACTGAGAAGCATCCTTCCAAGGTAATAAAGTGAATGAGCTCTTTTGCAACATCTTTCCATAGCACCTTAAGAGAGCTTCTCTAGTATCCTCCACTCCTCACAGTACTCAAATCCTTGGCTTCATCCCTCTTGAAAAATATTTGCATAGTAGTTTGCGACTCCTTTTCATCTCTAAAAAATTTCATACCATCCATGGCTAGACTAGTAATGTTAGCTATAAATTCTTCATTGACATCAAACTCTATTTCGCCCAGCTTCAGCACCCTATCATTCCAACCTTTAGCAAAAGCATCACAACTTGAGGATTATTGCCATGTAATTTCTCTAGGTAAGGAGTTAACCCTCCTTTCTCCAACACCTACCAAACCTCCTTCTTCTTGACAGCTTCACATGAGAAGGGTTTCGCTTGATTTCTTTCTCCACCTGTATCGATAGAGTTAGTAGAAAGTAACGGCTTGAGAAATCTAAACTTAGTGAAAGGAAAACTCTAGAAGACAATGTTAGGAGCGCCCAGAATCTGTGTGATAACTAAATTGAGGTAGAGGAGAGTTAATAACATTGAGTTCTATTTCCTACGACAACAATCCCCTGTACCAATAGCTCTTGATTCAAATCTAGCTCACCATCCTTTCTAATAATATTCGACCACGTGAAGAAAGACATGCACATTGCTAGCCATAATGATAAATTAAGCAAATTAAAATAAAAAATCATAGTTAATAGTTTATGTTATCTCAATAGGGAGAGGGTCATTCAAACCCCATTCCCGAACCTCTCTAACTCCAATATTAGCAAAAATTTCTTCTAGATCATTACCCTCTCTCAAAATATGAGAGATGTAATATTCATCAAAATATTTTAGAATATCAATGGAGTCCCTTATCAAAGACTCAATATTCCAAGAAGGGGGAGCACAATTTTTCAAATTATTAATGATATTCAAAGAATCACCCTTCATCCAAACTTTCTTATAGCCTTTGATATGTGCCAACTTAAGACCATGATAGGATGCAGCCACTTTCATATAGTGGTTATCAAGCTTATTCATTTTTGTTATCATTGTTGTTATCAAGCTTATATAATTTATTTAGAAAACCTAGAAAGACTTTGTACTTTTAAAATAATCCAACTGTCTACCCAGCTTACTGATTCTAAGAGATGATTAGAAAAATACTTGACATTCCAAAGCCTTGATTCATCCAAGAAGCTAAAGCATGCTCGAGGGATTAGTATTATTCATGATAGGTGTATTAGGGATGCAATCATTCCCTCAATTGGTTGGGACTTGTTCTCATATTGTTACAAAGTTCTATTCAGAGAAACCCATATCATTTTGAAATTTTTTGAGGTTTGAATTATAATCTTGTAGTGCCTAATTTATTTATCTTCCTAGACCTTAATATATCATTTGTTCCAATTATGACACTAACATCAAACAATTAGGAATGGGGAGGGAGTAGAAATCTTCACTTTGAATAAGGAATTAATTTGAGGCTATTTTCAATGTAGACCCTATGGCTAGTAAGAAAATTGAATTAAATCAATTAGGTAGAGAATCTAATGAAGATAAAATATTTAGAGGGTGAAATGGTCCCTTTATCACATGCCATGAGATATGTATGGTAGGAAGAATGATTTCTATCTAGTTAGAGAGGTGGATCCTCTTAGTGTGGACATATTTGATGATTATTTTAGGAATATATACATAGATTTTTACCAAGTTTTGGTGATGGAATAGAAAGTCCAAATTATTTTATTCGTAATGATCATAGTAATTGGAATTTAGCATAAACATGTCAATAGGCTCTTTGACTTATCCTTTATATTAGCAGATAACATTCATAGGGAAATTATTTCTTTAAAAAATGATAAGAGGATACCATTTTTTAGGTGGTATGCTCTTGTATGCCACATTATATTATGTTTGGGAAAAGACAATACAAACCCTAATTTGAAACTTCATGTCACCAAAGGGAAAACCTATCCATTTTCAAGGGTGAACTTACTTATTGGATCTCCATTGGCAAAATGTTGACTATTGAATATTTAAAGATCATCTTGTGACAAGGGCCATGAACATTTTAGGACACAAAAGGGGAAGGCTCTCTAGGGAATTCACTAAATTCTTCATGCCAGAGCAATTGAATCTTGGGGCTCAAATTGAGAATAATTGGGGAGATTAGTTCCATCGTAATGACCATACTATTATTATGGTTTATGTAGGAGCTATGGTAATGGTGCTAGAAAGAGTGGTATTCCTTGAGGCTATTTAGAAAATTAAAAATTTAGATAAAATTCACTTAAAAGAACCCTTTTTCCCTCCTAGATTGAAGTAATTAGAATTCCATATTATAGCTAAATAAGGTTTATATCTTCTAGATTTAAAATTGTTGGGTTATATGATAAATCTTGCTAAGGATATATTATCCTAAACACTTCAGTAATGCTCTAAGGAAAGCTATAGGTAGGTCCATATATGAACATTGGTTATTGAGTCATAAGACTTGACAAAAATTTGTGTTACAAGTGAGGAAAATGAAGCTAGGAGGAGAAAATTTGAGGACACTTATTTAGATGAAAGGTGAACACTAAGTGATAGGAGCTATAAGGGAGAATTATCTAATATTAAGAAACATATAGAAAGAATGAAGATTCTAGAGAATGCTAATACTTAGACGGTATTAGACCATAATTTTTTAACAAAACTAAACCCCATGTAAATATTAAATGAAGAAAAGGATGTTGACTTGCAATCTTGAATTGAGAAACCAATTGTCCAAATTAAAGGTTCTTATTCAACTTTAGGAGGTGGTGGATAGGAACCCATGGAAACCTTGGAAATAGAGAGTCATAAATCCCTTTTTGGATATGAGAACACAAATGAAAGCGAATATCATTACACAAATTAGAATGAGATTAGGAAAGCAATTACTTCACCTAAGAGAGATATAATATATGTGTGGACACAAAAAAAGTAACCCTTCTAATTTTTCTCATGTTCAGGACCTCCTAGTGGATTTTGGCTTTATTTTTCCTATATTTAATGTTGTAATGTGACCAACACCTTCACATTAGGTCTTAGACCATTGTGAATCATTAAGACTTCTAAGATGTCTTGTAAAGGTGTTGTGAAGTGTTGTAACACATTTATACACTTTTCTAGACTCTTCTTATCATAATTCATCATAATATCTCCTTTTTATCACTTACCAAGTCTTATTTCAAAGTGTTGTAAAGTGTTGTAACCCACTTTAATGCTTTTCTAGACTACTCATCATTAATTTAACCCTTTATTATGTTTAAATGACCCTTTAATGCACTTTTTAGCCTCCCTTAAGTATGTTTTTGAGGATATTCCCATTAGACAACATTTAATGTCCCATAATTATGGACACTCACTTAATTTTCTTAATTGGGACTAAGTCGCCAATAGGGGTGACTTAGTCCTTTTTGGCATAAAACTCAAAATAATTTTAAAATTCTAGTGGAGTTTCATCCTCTAATCCTTTAGGTCGGTCTGTGATGTGTTATTTTTTGGAAATTTAGTAAAATCAAGTATAAATAAGGATTTTTACACTCATTTTACATCTCCTCATTCATTCAAGCATTCTCTCAAGCAATCAACTTAATAATTCTCAAGAACTCAAGAACTCTAAGCATAATCAAGTCATCCATTGAAGCACTTCATTGCATATCTTTAGATTTCTACATCAAGGGTTTGGTAAGTGTATGACTATTGCATGTTATTTATTTATCATTCTCTTTCCATTTCATTTCATTTCATGGGTTTTGATTACCAAAGTGAGGTTTGACCAAGGCAAACCCCTATACTCTAACCCTCAACCATTTTTCCCTCTTTACGTGTGTGTTTGTAGGAATTTGTTGGAAAAATTGTCAAAGAAATAAGTGTTGAAAAGTGGTCAAAATTTCATCAAAGCTATTCAAGTCA